>JAWQEG010002709.1:195000-213390 GCA_033782935.1 Petrolisthes cinctipes
AAGATCATTAGCTATTTAAATCATACTTTTCAACTCTCATGCAGTGTTACCAGATTTTCAGGTCTTCCTCTCACTCGTGCTGAGTGGAATGAATATCTGCTGCCGACTGTACCTAATATTAGTCAATCAATCAATCAGTCACTCCTGGTGTTGGTTGTATGTGTGTAACTTTTTACTATACAAAGATATTTCAGTCAACAGATTACCATTATGTTTGTTGATGGTGTGGTGTTGTTGGCCAGACTGTGTGTCCCAGCAGCAGTCCAGAGTCCCAGCAGTCCAGAGTCCGTGCTGATGCTGGCAACCACAAAAGGCAGTGAGGGAGAATGGTGTTGGTTGTGTGTTGTTTTATGTGTGTAACTTTTTACTCTACCAAGATGTTTCAGTCAACAGGCTACCGCCTCCTTGATGGGGGCGAGGGGAGATTTTGTGACGGTTTGGCCCCCGTAGCTTCCTTCCTTGGCAGCCCTGGGGGGGAAGGGGGGTGTCCCACTACGTAGACGCCCCCACTCCAGGACCAGAACCGACACACACACACACACACACACACACACACTTATTCGTTACACACACACACACACACACTTAGTCGTTACACACACACACACACACACACACATACACACACACACACACACACACACACACACAGCCCACCCAAACTATCACAAGGCTACACACACACACAAACACACACACACACACCCGGTGTATTATGCAAAACGCAGGACCATGCAGATTCCAGGACGAGAGAGAAAAAGCGATTATAGCGACACCTGTCGGTGCGCAAGTAAAACAGGAGTGTTCAATATTATTTAATATGCATTTTTAATACATTTCAGCTAATTAATTTAATCATTTAATTAATTTAATTATTATTGATTTTCAGGAAAAAAACGGCTCTTTTATCAAATTAATTACTATAAATGACTAATATAAATAAAAAATAAACATTTTAAAGTTAAATAGCATTATGTTTTGTAATTAAAAATAAATTTTAATTAATTAATTTAATTATTTTTAATATTTTATTCTTTGAAAACGGCTTTTTTTTTTTTTTACCAAATTAATTAATAAAAAGGACTAATATAAATAAAATATATTGAATTTCAATGAATTTTTTATCTCTAAAAAAATGTAAATAACAATTAATTAATTATAAAAGCAAATAAACATACAAAAATAAATAAAATAATTTTAAAAAATCACAAAAAAAATCACATTATCTTTTTTTATTTAATTTTTCATATTTCTAAAATATAAAATGAATTATTTGTGACCCATCGGTCAATTTGAGTACTCAGATTTGTTTTAAATTAAATAAAAATATTTTTTTTAAATTTTATTTTTAGATAATATCTGAATCGCATCAAATTGTTCATCTTGCACGACGTGAACGTTGGCCACAGGGCAAGACACACCCCCTCTACCCAGCTATTACTATAAAGACCCCCCCCCCTAATTAGTAGCTAAACCCCCCTGCAATCAATTATTTGAATAATAATATAGTTTTGCAATACCAAATGAGTGTAGGTGCCACATAATGCACTACATGAGCATTATGTGAAAAAAATCGGGAAAAAAATAAAAACCGATTTAAAGAATAACAAACAAAAGAGTAAATATGGCAAACCTAATTACTTAATATTCTTAACATTAAAATCATAAACTCATATATACAAACTCAGACACTTAAATAACCTACTATTTCTTAAGAAAATAAAATCCTAAGCTTATAATATTATATACAAATCCATAACCAGCATTTAAAAAAATGTATTTAAAAATATTAATAATATTTAATTTCAATTTCTTACTACCTTTCTTAGACAAATGCAATCCATCATACTTAAAATCATTCCTATCTTCCAATATAAATGTCTCACTTAAATCTAAGAAATACAAATTATTTTTCTTAGACTCAATCAATTTCCTCAATTCCTCATTCAATTTCACTACACTTCTAGCTCTTTTAGCTTTCAAATTCTCACTCAACATACTATCTTCCTGATCACAGGGGCGACAAAGCACCACAATCTTGCAATGCCTGCACCTCCTGGCCAACCCCCCCACCAAATTTGCCATCCTTTTGGCCAGCAATTTGGGTGCCATTCCCTATTCAATTAAAATGAATTGAGTGCTACTTCAATTGGTCCTTGGCCAAACATGAAGCAAGGACAGTTCCTCCCCAGCCTCTTCCGCTTGCAATTGCACTGGGCTCTACGAGGGAACAAATCATTGGTCCCAACGTGGATGTTGGCAGCCAGTGTCAAAGGAACAGAGCAAAATAGCTCAGCCAACAAATACACTGAACTGCTCCGAGCCCCAGGCATGCAGATGGTCAAGATGTCTTTGTCTTGAACCCCTATATGCAAATAAATTAATCATTTTTATGATAATGATAAATATAAATAAACTCAAATAATAATTTATTATGTATAATAATTTTTATTTTTTAAATTATTTCTAAAATTATCATTTCAATTAAAAAATAGTTGTGAAAAAATGGACAAATTATTGACTTTATATAGTTAAAGAATAAATTTATTTCATTTTTTGCTACATATTAAATTTTATTTGTTTAAAAATTATTTTAAAAATACTTTTTAAATTAATTTTAGTTATGCATTGTAATTATATTTTATTCATATATGTGCATTTGTACAAACGAACCTTTAACAATAGAATCACCAACAACCAGCTTTAAATTATTAATTAATTAAGTGCTGCCCACTGCTCAAAACCCCCCTGACTCTCTCCAATGCCATACTGTGATCCCCCCTCTTACCATACTTCCACCTCTGATCCTTGTGATCCTCCACCAAAGTGTCATGTCCAGTCGCCAAAAGAATTTTTTTGCAATCTAAATTAGTTGTAAATTTTAAAAATTCAATTGCAAATAAAAAATTGTCCATGTCCTTGAGCCATTTCCGATTGAGCCAATGGTAGGGCTGGTATCTGGCATAAATTCGCAAAGCCTTTGCATCAGTTTCGAGCAAAATCTTCAAGGCAGTGGTCTCATCATTGAAGTATTCTAGGCAAAATAAAAAATTAAAAGCTTACTTGCTTTGCACCAAAGAAAAAGGTGCTCCGTAGAAAAGAAAGGCTTGTTGCGGAATAGAAGAGGCTTGTCCAAGTAGTAAAATGAAGAAAGCTTGGCAAAATTGGATGAAGAATTAATGTGATAAGAAAAAATCATCATGATAAAATAAAAAAAACAAAAAATTACAATTTTTTTTTCAAATTTTGTATTAATTATTGATTCAAGGATGAAATGATTATTGAAGACAATTTGCAAAAATTGCACAAATTAGTAGCTAAACCCCCCTGCAATCAATTATTTGAATAATAATATAGTTTTGCAATACCAAATGAGTGTAGGTGCCACATAATGCACTACATGAGCATTATGTGAAAAAAATCGGAAAAAAAATAAAAACCTATTTAAAGAATAACAAACAAAAGAGTAAATATGGCAAACCTAATTACTTAATATTCTTAACATTAAAATCATAAACTCATATATACAAACTCAGACACTTAAATAACCTACTATTTCTTAAGAAAATAAAATCCTAAGCTTATATGTACAAATACATAACCAGCATTTTAATAATAATCCATAGCCATGTACATGCTTGTCAGAGTTTTTGTGAGTGTGAGTCGAGTCAAAGTGTCTTAGTGGCATACTACAATGCCCATTTCGAGCTTCTGCATAAAAAGAACACAATGACAACAACTATTTTTGTTGTGTGCAATGTGTGTGTTTGGGTTGAGTCAGAGTGTCTTAATGGCATACTACAATGCCCATTTTGAGCTTCTGCACAAAAAGAACACAAAGACAACAACAATTCTAAGTCCTAGGGTCCAAAACAATATCAAAGTGCCCACTACCACCAATCAAAAAAATAGTCTTCATTGCTTCATCTATGACTTCCAATGGTTTATGAGACATGGTCAGCCAGTTTTTTTGATTGATTTCCCACAAATAGACTACACAATTCATCATTCGTGCAAAAACAATTATTTCAATATCAGTGCCCCAAGTTTTATCTTCCTCCATTTTACTTTTTTTCAAATATTCTTCCACACTATTGCAATTGTCCATCATTTCCACCAAATTTGGGTCTTCATTTCTTTTCATAAAGTCCACAATAGCTGTTCGAACTTTGTTGTGTGACTTTTGACTTCCAGTCACAGCAAAACACAAAGAACGAAACAGACAATTTCCATCTCCAACCATTTTTTGAATCTTCTGTTTTTTTGGGCCTTTGTTGCGTTCAAATTCACCAACTGATGTTTTGCTAATTTTGGAATCTTTAATAATTCCATTTATTTGCAAAATTTTGCAACTTTCTTCCATCCACTCCTTATCAGGCAAATTGAATTTGATATTTTCAGTTGCCTCAACTTGTTTCACACATTCAATTCCATAATTTTTTCTTTTTTTCTTAGGACTGCATTCACTTTCTTCTTCTTCATCATCATTATTATCACTTTCCATTTTCTTTTCATTTTCTTTATTTTCAATTATATTTACATAATGCTTCAATCTTACAAAACTCACAGTGCCACGAATGGGCTTGTTTTTGTCTTGATCCACTGGCTCTACTTTGGCACTGGTTTGCCTTTTAATTTGATTTTGTATGGACCAGTGAAATTTGGCTCCATGCCAGATCCTTGTCTTGTTCTTTTTCTCGAATTTTGAACAAGCACAATATCACCAACTTTGAAAAAGGCACTTGGGGCATGTCTGATATCAAAATATTTTTTTTGCACTTTCTGCTCTTCCTTGATATTGTTTCTGGCCACTTTTTCCAAATGTTTCATTTTTTCTTTAATTTCATCCATTTTTATTTGACTTTCTTTTTCCTCTTCTTCATCACTATTTTCACTTTCTTCTTCTTCCATTTTTTCCTCTTTTTGCTCATTTTCCTTTCCTTCTTCCTCATTTTCTTCATTTTTCCCTTTTGTTTTCTTGCTCAACTCATTATCAATGGCCAATCTGGGATTGCGTCCATACACCAATTCAAAAGCTGAAAATTTGGTGGCTTTTCTTTTTCTTGTTCTCAAAGAAAAAAGCACTTTGCCCAAATCTTCAGTCCAGTTTTCACTCTCCTTCAATTTTTCATTAATTTCTTTCTTGATAGCTTTGAGCTTTCTCAGTCCTTGTTTCACAGCCTTGTTTGTGACTTCCACCAAACCATTGCTTTGAGGATGGTAAGGAGTTGTCACTCTATGTGCAATGTGGTTATCTTCACAAAATTTGTCCAGTTGTTTGTTACAAAATTCGGTTCCATTGTCAGTTATTAAAACTTTAGGAAATCCGAATCTATAACAAATATTATTTTCATAGCACTTGAGAACTTCCTTTCCTTCTTTGCACATCAAAGGAAAGGCTTCAACCCATTTTGTTAAATAGTCAACAATGACTAATATGTGTATGAAGCCTTCCTTGGTTTTCTTGATGGTTGTCAAATCCATTGACCACATTGCAAAGGCTGTGCGAGGTGGTGGGACTGGTCTGAGGACAGCAGGCTGGTCTTTGAATGGTTGATTGAGTTGGCAAGTGTGGCAGGTTTTGACATAATGGGCCACATCTTCTTTGATTTTTTTCCAATAAAATCTTTTCACTACAGCTATTTGAGTTTGATTTTGGCCCAAATGACAAATGTCATGATGCACTTTGGCAATGGCCTCTTCAACTTCTCCTACTTTTAGTACTTGCCTCATTTCTTCATCCAAATTTTTAGTGTCATATTCCTTTTCTTGATTTGATTTTTTCCCATTATTTACAACATTTTTGTACCAAAGAAGATCACCTTTTAGTTCAAATTTAGAACAGGTGTCTCTCCAATTCCAAATTTTTTGCCTTTATTTTTCTTCATATTTTCAATTTCTTCAGGATACACTTTATTTTTCAAAAAGTTGACAATGTCTTCATAATGCTTTGCTAGCATTCCACCATAAACATACTTTTTTGAAGTAATTTTTTATTTTTTGATATGAAGAATTTGAATTTTTGTGCAATTTTTGCAAATTGTCTTCAATAATCATTTCATCCTTGAATCAATAATTAATACAAAATTTGAAAAAAAAATTGTAATTTTTTGTTTTTTTTATTTTATCATGATGATTTTTTCTTATCACATTAATTCTTCATCCAATTTTGCCAAGCTTTCTTCATTTTACTACTTGGACAAGCCTCTTCTATTCCGCAACAAGCCTTTCTTTTCTACGGAGCACCTTTTTCTTTGGTGCAAAGCAAGTAAGCTTTTAATTTTTTATTTTGCCTAGAATACTTCAATGATGAGACCACTGCCTTGAAGATTTTGCTCGAAACTGATGCAAAGGCTTTGCGAATTTATGCCAGATACCAGCCCTACCATTGGCTCAATCGGAAATGGCTCAAGGACATGGACAATTTTTTATTTGCAATTGAATTTTTAAAATTTACAACTAATTTAGATTGCAAAAAAATTCTTTTGGCGACTGGACATGACACTTTGGTGGAGGATCACAAGGATCAGAGGTGGAAGTATGGTAAGAGGGGGGATCACAGTATGGCATTGGAGAGAGTCAGGGGGGTTTTGAGCAGTGGGCAGCACTTAATTAATTAATAATTTAAAGCTGGTTGTTGGTGATTCTATTGTTAAAGGTTCGTTTGTACAAATGCACATATATGAATAAAATATAATTACAATGCATAACTAAAATTAATTTAAAAAGTATTTTTAAAATAATTTTTAAACAAATAAAATTTAATATGTAGCAAAAAATGAAATAAATTTATTCTTTAACTATATAAAGTCAATAATTTGTCCATTTTTTCACAACTATTTTTTAATTGAAATGATAATTTTAGAAATAATTTAAAAAATAAAAATTATTATACATAATAAATTATTATTTGAGTTTATTTATATTTATCATTATCATAAAAATGATTAATTTATTTGCATATAGGGGTTCAAGACAAAGACATCTTGACCATCTGCATGCCTGGGGCTCGGAGCAGTTCAGTGTATTTGTTGGCTGAGCTATTTTGCTCTGTTCCTTTGACACTGGCTGCCAACATCCACGTTGGGACCAATGATTTGTTCCCTCGTAGAGCCCAGTGCAATTGCAAGCGGAAGAGGCTGGGGAGGAACTGTCCTTGCTTCATGTTTGGCCAAGGACCAATTGAAGTAGCACTCAATTCATTTTAATTGAATAGGGAATGGCACCCAAATTGCTGGCCAAAAGGATGGCAAATTTGGTGGGGGGGTTGGCCAGGAGGTGCAGGCATTGCAAGATTGTGGTGCTTTGTCGCCCCTGTGATCAGGAAGATAGTATGTTGAGTGAGAATTTGAAAGCTAAAAGAGCTAGAAGTGTAGTGAAATTGAATGAGGAATTGAGGAAATTGATTGAGTCTAAGAAAAATAATTTGTATTTCTTAGATTTAAGTGAGACATTTATATTGGAAGATAGGAATGATTTTAAGTATGATGGATTGCATTTGTCTAAGAAAGGTAGTAAGAAATTGAAATTAAATATTATTAATATTTTTAAATACATTTTTTTAAATGCTGGTTATGGATTTGTATATATAAGCTTAGGATTTTATTTTCTTAAGAAATAGTAGGTTATTTAAGTGTCTGAGTTTGTATATATGAGTTTATGATTTTAATGTTAAGAATATTAAGTAATTAGGTTTGCCATATTTACTCTTTTGTTTGTTATTCTTTAAATCGGTTTTTATTTTTTTCCCGATTTTTTTCACATAATGCTCATGTAGTGCATTATGTGGCACCTACACTCATTTGGTATTGCAAAACTATATTATTATTCAAATAATTGATTGCAGGGGGGTTTAGCTACTAATTAGGGGGGGGGGTCTTTATAGTAATAGCTGGGTAGAGGGGGTGTGTCTTGCCCTGTGGCCAACGTTCACGTCGTGCAAGATGAACAATTTGATGCGATTCAGATATTATCTAAAAATAAAATTTAAAAAAAATATTTTTATTTAATTTAAAACAAATCTGAGTACTCAAATTGACCGATGGGTCACAAATAATTCATTTTATATTTTAGAAATATGAAAAATTAAATAAAAAAAGATAATGTGATTTTTTTTGTGATTTTTTAAAATTATTTTATTTATTTTTGTATGTTTATTTGCTTTTATAATTAATTAATTGTTATTTACATTTTTTTAGAGATAAAAAATTCATTGAAATTCAATATATTTTATTTATATTAGTCCTTTTTATTAATTAATTTGGTAAAAAAAAAAAAAAAGCCGTTTTCAAAGAATAAAATATTAAAAATAATTAAATTAATTAATTAAAATTTATTTTTAATTACAAAACATAATGCTATTTAACTTTAAAATGTTTATTTTTTATTTATATTAGTCATTTATAGTAATTAATTTGATAAAAGAGCCGTTTTTTTCCTGAAAATCAATAATAATTAAATTAATTAAATGATTAAATTAATTAGCTGAAATGTATTAAAAATGCATATTAAATAATATTGAACACTCCTGTTTTACTTGCGCACCGACAGGTGTCGCTATAATCGCTTTTTCTCTCTCGTCCTGGAATCTGCATGGTCCTGCGTTTTGCATAATACACCGGCCCACCTGAGTCCAAGCCTGAGATCTGAAGCAGGGAGTTTCTGGACGACAGCCCACCCAAGCCATCACAAGGCTACATACACACACACACACACACACACACACACACACATGTATTTCATTCCATTTACCATACATATATTTATGTGTAAATTTATGTGTCTATTTATATATATATTTATATGTCTATGTCCCTATATGTCTGTATGTCCCTATATGTCTGTATGTTCCTATATGTCTGTATGTCCCTATATGTCTGTATGTCCCTATATGTCTGTATGTCCCTATATGTCTGTATGGTCCTATATGTCTGTATGTCCCTATATGTCTGTATGTTCCTATATGTCTGTGTGTCCCTATATGTCTGTATGTCTCTATATGTCTGTATGTCTCTATATGTCTGTATGTCTCTATATGTCTGTATGTCCCTATATGTCTGTATGTCCCTATATGTCTGTATGTCCCTAAATGTCTGTATGTCCCTAAATGTCTGTATGTCCCTAAATGTCTGTATGTCCTTAAATGTGTGTATGTCCCTTATGTCTGTATGTCCCTATATGTCTGTATGTCCCTATATGTCTGTATGGTCCTATATGTCTGTATGGTCCTAAATGTCTGTATGTCCCTATATGTCTGTATGGTCCCTATATGTCTGTATGTCTCTATATGTCTGTATGGTCCTATATGTCTGTATGTCCCTGTATGTCCCTATATGTCTGTATGGTCCTATATGACTGTATGTCTCTATATGTCTGTATGTCCCTATATGTCTGTAAGTCCTTATAGGTCTGTATGTCCCTAAATGTCTGTATGTCCCTATATGTCTGTATGTCCCTAAATGTCTGTATGTCCCTATATGTCTGTATGTCCTTAAATGTCTGTATGTCCCTATATGTCTGTATGTCCCTATATGTCTGTATGTCCCTATATGTCTGTATGGTCCTAAATGTCTGTATATCCCTATATGTCTGTATGTCTCTATATGTCTGTATGGTCCTAAATGTCTGTATGTCCCTATATGTCTGTATGGTCCCTCTATGTCTGTATGTCTTTATATGTCTGTATGTCCCTAAATGTCTGTATGTCCCTATATGTCTGTATGGTCCTATATGTCTGTATGTCTCTATATGTATGTATGTCCCTATATGTCTGTATGTCCCTATATGTCTGTATGGTCCTATACGTCTGTATGTCTCTATATGTCTGTATGTCCCTATATGTCTGTATGTCCCTATATGTCTGTATGTCCCTATATGTCTGTATGTCCCTATATGTCTGTATGTCTCTATATGTCTGTATGGTCCTAAATGTCTGTATGTCCCTATATGTCTGTATGATCCCTATATGTCTGTATGTCCCTATATGTCTGTATGTCCCTATATGTCTGTATGTTCCTATATGTCGGTATGTCTCTATATGTCTGTATGTCCCTATATGTCTGTATGTCCATAAATGTCTGTATGTCCCTATATGTCTGTATGTCCCTAAATGTCTGTATGTCCCTATATGTCTGTATGTCCTTAAATGTCTGTATGTCCCTATATGTCTGTCTGTCCCTATATATCTGTATGGTCCTATATGTCTGTATGGTCCTAAATGTCTGTATGTCCCTATTTGTCTGTATGTCCCTATATGTCTGTATGTCTCTATATGTCTGTATGGTCCTAAATGTCTGTATGTCCCTATATGTCTGTATGTCCCTATATGTCTGTATGTCTCTATATGTCTGTATGGTCCTATATGTCTGTATGTCCCTATATGTCTGTATGTCTGGGGCTGTAATAATTATACATGATATAATATGCTATAAATATACTCTATAATATGTTTATCTTTATAAACTCAATATTATTTATGTGTACTTTACAATTATTATTATTTGTGTTGTCTTAAGGAGAGATTGTTGTGTTGTTGGTAAATCTACAACAACAACAACAACAACTGTGTATTCCTCCAAACAACAACAAAAACAACAGGCCACCATTATTATTATTATTATTATTACTGTTATTATTATTGTTATTATTATTATTATTATTATTATTGTTATTGTTATTGTTATTATTATTATTGTTATCATCATCATCATCATCATCATCATCGTCGTCGTCGTAATATCTTGGTATATCTTGGTAATAAAGCACAACACGTGTATGATTTTGCAGCACCTCATAATAATAATAATAATAATAATAATAATAATAATAATAATAATAATAATAATAATAATAATAATAATAATAATAATAATAATAATAATAATAATAATATCCACCAACACTTTCCTTTAATCATAGTAAATATCTTGGTAATAAAGAACAACACGTGTATGATTTTGTACCACCTCATAATAATAATAATAATAATTGAGGAGGTTGAGTTGACTTAAGGTGTTGTTGTATGATTATATTTTGATTTGAGATTTATTTATTTGTAAGATGGAAGGAAAGTGTCCGTGGTTATAATATTATGATTATTATTATTATTATTATTATGAGGTACTGCAAAATCATACACGTGTTGTTCTTTATTACCAAGATATTTACTATGATTGAAGGAAAGTGTTGGTGGATATTATTATTATTATTATTATTATTATTATTATTATTATTATTATGAGGTGCTGCAAAATCATACACGTGTTGTTCTTTATTACCAAGATATTTACTACGATTGAAGGAAAATGTTGGTGGATATTATTATTATTATTATTATTATTATTATTATTATGAGGTGCTGCAAAATCATACACGTGTTGTTCTTTATTACCAAGATATTTACTACGAAGGGAAAAAAGTGCCTTTGGATATTTGATTGTGACTGTACAACGAGGACTTATTGTAAACACATTCATTACAAATTAACAGTGTAAAATAATATACATCCATAACAACAGTTGACTTTCTGTGCGATACAAAATGACACCACTACTGAAGGTTTTTATAACAAATAGCCTTCTCACATGCAGTGGTGTCCAGTCGGTGGCAAAAGTCCTGTCGCCTCACTTGCTTCACCGAGGTGTGCGATGTTCATAGACTCGAGATGATTATGTGTAGAAAACATGTGTATTTCTCGAGTCTATGAACATTTTTTGCCTCGGTGAAGCAGCAGGTGAGGCGACAGGACTTCTGCCGCTGGCTGTCCCTGCGAATATAATCATCCGTATAGGGGTAACTCACGTAAGAGTTTGACAGCTTTCCTCTGTTCCTTAGATGATAAACTTTCCAATAAATAGGTTAACTACCATTTTTTAATTTAATACAAGCAGCTACACACTACTTAAAAGAATAACACACACACACGTTAACTACCATCTTTTAATTTGATACAAGCAGCTACACACTACATAAAACAATAACACACACACACACACACACGTTAACTACCATCTTTTAATTTGATACCAGCAGCTACACACTATTTAAAACAATAACACACACACACACACACACACGTTAACTACCATCTTTTAATTTAATACAAGCAGCTACACACTACTTAAAACAATAGCACACACACACACACACACACACACACGTTAACTACCATCTTTAATTTAATACAAGCAGCTACACACTACTTAAAACAATAACACACACACACACACACACGTTAACTACCATCTTTTAATTAAATACAAGCAGCTACACACTACTTAAAACAATAACATCATATGTGAACGTGAAAACATTAGACAGTAAATAGTTTGAAATTCCCATATGTGGATGATTGTTATTGACCACGACTGTATGTTGCGGCCGCATCTGTTATCAAAAACCTTCATTCCGTCTGTCAGTGTTAATTTTACTTCACATTAATGACAATCACGCCTCTCTCTCTCTCTCTCTCTCTCTCTCTCTCTCTCTCTCTCTCTCTCTCTCTCTCTCTCTTTGTATATGTGTGTGTGGTGATTCCCTTGTTGTACAACCAACATTACCACATCAGGCAATGATACTGAGCAGGAAGGAGATGGATATACAACAGCTCCTGTACTATTAATTCTCTCTCTCTCTCTCTCTCTCTCTTATACATACATACACACACACACACACACACACACACACACACTCTCCCTCTCTCTCTCTCTCTCTCTCTCTCTCTCTCTCTCTCTCTCTCTCTCTCTCTCTCTCTCTCTCTCTCTCTCTCTCTCTCTCTCTCATAATAACAGTTCAAATTAAGCGCTTATTATAACTCGCTCTGATTGGCCCACCTCAAAAAGTGTCTAACACGTGTTATATGGTTTGTATAACCTTATAGTACAAGAACAAACCCAAATATCATAGTTTACACACTCGTCAATGTCTCGTTTCATTATAATTTGGATGACAAGTGGACGTCAAATTTTCGGAAATTTTGATTAGGTCCATCTTTTTCCTATTCTCCTTGGCTGAGAAAATGTGAAGGAATGGAAAGAGGATGGGAAGGGTTGAAGGAAGAATGGGAAGGGTTGAAGGAAGAATGGGAAGGGTTGGAGAAAGAATGGGATGAGTTGTAGAAGAAAGGGAAGGAATGAGAAATTTAACAGCCGACTTAAATACCTTTTATGAAATACGATAACCCAAACCATTATCCTTTAATTAAGGGGGTGCGGGAATAGGGGGACAGGCTTGGGGGGGGGGTTAGGGGTGGGTGCGGGAGTTTTTGGGGGGGGCGGGAGTAGGGGATAGTCTGAGTAGTTTAGTAAAAGTTGGAGTCAAGTCTGGAATGGAGTCTAGTTGAAGAGGTAAGAGGTTGAGCTCTGATGGAAAAGCAGAGTTTCTATAGATCTGATATAATGAGTGACTGGGTGATGAGTGTGTAGTAAAGTTTAAGGTAAAAAAGACTTTAAGCTTTAATGTCAAAGTTGGAAAGGAGTGTAGGTAGAGGAAGAGTTGTTGGATATTCACCTTGCTGGTTTTTACTCCAGTCCTCATACTAACTTGACATAATAAATTATATATTTTTTGTTATGCAATGAACGTAGGAATAACTGAAGAAGACACACACACACACACACACAGTTGAGTGACATAAATTTTGTTGTTTGTTGAGTGAGTGAGTCTTTGGTATTAGATATTATTCATGTTCAAACATTAATTAATCATTGACCAATAATTTCATCATTGTCATAATTTGGTCAGTTTTTTGAGACACGAAAATTGACATAACTTTTGAACAGAGGATCATAGAGAAAAAATAAAAAATCCGTCTCGCCCAATTTACCAACTGTACTTCCATCCCAAATTTCATCCAAATCCATATAGATCTTCATGGTCAAAAATCGGTTCAAAATTTTTTCCAAAAAAGTGACCATAACTAAAAAACGGTGCATCGTAGAGGAAAACGGAGAAAATTTAGCCCCCCTTCTTGCAACCCCCACCTATATGACCTATTCTTACATACCCATAGGTCAAATGTGCGATTCTACAACATTTTTGACCTATTCCCAAAACTCACATTTTGGGATGTGGTGTGCGGATGGAACGTGGTGAAAAAGATGAATTAAGTCTACGGAAATTACATGATGTTATTCCAAAGACAGAGAGAGAGGGTGAGGTGTTTTTTCTTAGTATGCCTGCTGCCTTTTACAACACACACACACACACACACACAGACACACACATGGAACAAATTACCATCTATAAGAAGTGGTGTGTGTCAAACCATGCATAACTTCAAAGAAAAATATGATAATAGGATTTTAATATACGGGACATTAGGAGCTTGATTCAATCCTGTAAAGATACAAATAGGTAAGAACACACACACACACACACGTATTTTTATAATAAACATGCACACACATCAATATAAATAATTATATTCTTGTTTTGAGAAAGAGGAGAACGAAACATAAGAAGAAGAATAATGTAAGAAAGTCAGGAAATTATAGAAACGAAATACAGTAATAAGGATGGGTTCAGTAATCATGTCCTATTTCGTTCGAGATGCCTCGACACATGATTTAAAAAAGGGGGCATAACTTGTAGATAGGGGGGGGCATAACTTGTAAACAGGGGTGGGGGGCATAACTTGTAGACAGGGGGGATGGAGGGGGGCATAACTTGTAGACAGACAGGGGGATGGAGGGGGGGCATAACTTGTAGACAGACAGGGGGGATGGAGGGGGGCATAACTTGTAGACAGGGGGGATGGAGGGGGGCATAACTTGTAGACAGGGGGGATGGAGGGGGGCATAACTTGTAGACAGACAGGGGGGATGGAGGGGGGCATAACTTGTAGACAGACAGGGGGAATGGAGGGGGGCATAACTTGTAGACAGACAGGGGGGATGGAGGGGGGCATAACTTGTAGACAGACAGGGGGGAGGGGGTGCGTTTAAGGACCCTGTGATCGTGTATGGAAATTGAAGACTTTTGATTCCTCCTGACTATGCCACCAAACAAACAACCTCCTTCCATATAGGTGTGTGTGTGTGTGTGTGTGTGTGTGTGTGTGTTTGGAGACTTCTGATTCCTCCTGACTATGCCACCAAACAAACAACCTCCTTCCATATAGGTGTGTGTGTGTGTGTGTGTGTGTGTGTGTGTTTCGTGGCAATATTTGAAGGACTCATTTACCTCCAATTTTCTGACTACATCACACACAGGGTTCCTTAAGGGGGTGCGGGAATAGGGGGACGGGCTTGGAGGGCTTAGGGGGGTGCGGGAGTAGGGTACAGGCTTGTTTTTTTTTTTTTGGGGGGGGGGGGGTGCAGGAGTAAGGGGACAGGCTTTGGGGGTGCGGGAATAGGGGACAAGCTTTCTTCCCACCTCAAGCCTGTCCCCCTATTTCAGCACCCCCCAAACCCCCCCCAAGCCAGTCCCCTACTCCCGCACCCCCTTAAGTAACTCTTGCACAGGAAATGGGTATATTTTTTATTAAGGGGGTGAGGGAATAGGGGGACAAGCTTGAGGTGGGTAGAAAGCCTGTCCCATATTTCCGTACCCCCCTAACCCCCCCCCCCAAGCCTGTCCCCCTACATCCGCGCCCCCAAAAAACTTCCGACCTCCCCAAGCCTGTCCCCCTATTCCCGCACCCCCTTAAGGGATTACTGTAGTATGCTTTTGATATTTTGGAATGCAATTAATTCACTCACAGTATGTCAGGAAAAAAAAAAAAAAAAAATGGTGGTCTCTCTTTAACGAAAAAAAAGGATAATATTTTTTTTCTCTCTCTCTCTCTGTATTAACAGAGAAAAAATAATCAGAAATATGTTGATTTGTCATGAAAATAAAACTCACTTCTTATACTGGTGATACAATTTTATTATTTTCATTATTATTATTATTATTATTGTTATTATTTACTCCCTTGTCTTTTTCATCAGTTATTTATGTTAACCATGATGTAGTAAGAAAATTGGAGGTAAATGTGTCCTTCAAACATTGCCACAAAACACACACACACACACACACACACCTATATGGAAGGAGCTTGTTTGTTTCGTGGCATAGTCAGGAGGAATCAGAAGCCTCCAATTCTCATACACGATCACAAGGTCCTTAAGGGGGTGCGGGAGTAGGGGACAGGCTTGGGGGGGACTGGGGGGTGCGGGAATAAGGGGACAGGCTTAGGGGGGGACTAAGGGGGTACGGGAATAGGGGGACAAGCTTAGGGTGGATAGAAAGCCTGTCCCCTATTCCTACACACCTCTAACCCCCCTCCCCAAGCCAGTCCCCCTACTACCGCAACCCCCTAAATCCCCCCAAGCCTGTCCCCCTATTAAAAGACACTGTAAATAATTCTTTTTTATTTTTTTATTTTTTCTATTTGTCACTTTTTCAATAGTGTTTATACCTGCTGTTTGCATGTTTGTATGTCAACAGGTGTCTAATGATTATAATTACTTGTTAAAATTCTAATAACTTCAATATAAATTCTCCCTGCTTTATGTATTAATTTGTATGAGCATTGATTCCCTTGGAATTTTATTAATAGTTTTTAAATTTGAAGATATTTTAATTGTTTTACAGCACTAGTAGATTATTCATCATTATTATTATTATTATTATTATTTATTTATTTATTGCCAGTTTTTCAACACTTTTTTTTTTCTCTCTAATTTGTCTTGTATTCATAGTTTTATAAATTTTAAGATAATTTTATTGTTTTACAGCACTAGTAGATTGTTCATGATCATTATTATTATTTATATATATTTTTTTTTTTTGCCAGTTTCTCAACACTTTTTTGTTGTTCTCTAATTTGTTTTGTACCCTTTTTTCCAGATGTCACTGCTTCTCCCCGGCCAGTACTTCCAGATAGAGAATAATTATCATATGTGGAGCCAATCTTATTCTTGTACAGCCACAATCAAATATCCTCCAACACTTTCCTTCCATCGTGCAAATTAATCAGTATCATATCAAAATATAATCATACAACACCTTATGTCAACTCAACCCCCTCAATTATTATTATTATTATCATTATTATTATTATGAGGTGCTGTAAAATATAATCATACAACACCTCAACTCCCTCAATTATTATTATTATTATTATTATTATTATGAGGTGCTGTAAAATATAACCATACAACACCTCAACCCCCTCAATTATTATTATTATTATTATTATTATGAGGTGGTGCAAAATCATACATGTGTTGTTCTTTATAACCAAGATAATTACTACCATGGAAGGAAAGTGTTGGTGGATATTTGATTGTGGTTGTACAGTTACTTAACTAGGATTATTTAAGATTATTCAAGGAGGGTAGTACAGTGTAGGGTTGTAAATCTGGAGTAAATGATTCCTTCAAACTATTCCCTGCAACAGGCCAAAGGAAAATATAAACAGCATAGATTATTCTACAGTATTAAAGGTGTAATTCACTTTGGTTACATTGGAGTGCCTTGATTCCTCCAAAGTATGCCAGGAAACAACAGGACCAGATAAACAAAAATAATGGTGTTCTGTTGTTGCTTGGAATAGTTTGGAGGATTCAGTTGCTCCAGATTTACCAACACTGTACTTCCCCCATATGGATACAATTCACTTCAGTATAAAGTTGTGTTGTAGTTTTATTATTGTCTTACATCTTGTGTGTTTGTTATGATATCTTGAAACCAACAGCTTGTATGAATAAATACTTGTGGTCAGTTGTACAGCCACAATCTAATATCCACCAACACTTTCCTCCCATGGTAATAAATATCTAGGTAATAAAAAACAACATGTGTATGATTTTGCAACACCTCATAATAATGATAATAATTGAGGGGGTTGAGTTGACGTAAGGTGTTGTTGTATGATTATATTTTACAACACCTTATAATAATAATAATAATAATAATAATAATAATAATAATAATAATCATGGAAGGGGTTGAGTTAACGCAAGGTGTTGTTGTTGTATGATTATATTTTGATATGATACTGATTTATTTGCACGATGGAAGGAGAGTGTTGTAGGATATTTGCTTGTGGTTGTTTTAAGTCACCTTTACTCCCAAGTACATGATTTCTTTGTCTTTCCTTCAATATACAGTAGTAAGTTCTGGCTTTTAAGGGGGTGTGGGAGTAGGGGACAGGATTGGGGGGGGACTGGGGGGTGCGGGAATAGGGGGACTGGCTTGGGGTGGGTAGAAAGCCTGTCCCCTACTCCTGCACCCCCTAACCCCCCCCCCAAGCCTGTCCCCCTACTCCCACCCCCCTAAATCCCCCCCAAGCCTGTCCCCCTATTCCCGCACCCCCTTAAGGTGGTAATTCACTTTTGTTACATTGGAGTGCCATGATTCCTCCAAAGTATGCCAGGAAACAGACCCAAAATGAAGACAAATAAT
>JAWQEG010002710.1:0-50000 GCA_033782935.1 Petrolisthes cinctipes
GTATCCCAGCAAACAGAACCAGATTAGCAAAAATACTAGTGGACTGTTGCTTGGAATAGTTTGGAGGGATCATTTGCTCCAGATTTACCAACACTGTACTATCCCCTTTAAATATTGCCACGAAGCACCATCTACATTAAAGGAGCTGATGATTCGTGGCATAGTCAGGAGGAATCAGAAGCCACCATGCAGGTCTCAAACATGATCACAGGGTCCCTTTAGGTGCAGAGCTAGGGAGCTGTTTAAGGGGGTGCGGGCATAGGGGGACAGGCTTGGGGGGGGGGGAGGGAGAGTAGAAAGCCTGTCCCATATTCCCGCACACTCCTAACCCCCCAAGCCTGTCCCCTACACCCGCATCTCCCAAAACCCCCTCCTAAGCCTGTCCCCTACTCCCGCACCCCCCCCCAAGCCTGTCCCCTATTCCCGCACCCCTTAACGAGTGATGTAAATGGCATTCCAACGCTGCAATAACCGACTTGTAGCCTCAATGGAGACGTGCAAAATTGTCCTGATGCGTGTTTTGAATACTTGCATAATCCCCTTGGCATTATTCTCCTTCCACACTTGTATTGTACATTCGATGGAAAATAAACCCGACTGTTGATCACATGACATTCTCGTGTGTATAATGAGTGTTTGAATATTTGAAAGTTGTGTTTTATATATTCTTGATGTTGAATTGGATACTCCATTAGCATACAAAGCTTGGTTGAGTCGTACTGTGTGTGCAATCATATCATTATTTATGCACCTCCCTCTCTCTCTCACACACACACTCTCTCTCTCTCTCTCTCTCTCTCTCTCTCTCTCTCTCTCCTCTCTCTCTCTCTCTCTCTCTCTCTCTCTCTCTCTCTCTCTCTCTCTCTCTCTCTCTCTCTCTCTCTCTCTCTCCTCTCTCTCTCTTCCTCTCTCTCTCTCTCTCTCCTCTCTCTCTCCTCTCTCTCTCTCTCTCACACACACACACACAAGCAAACCTGTTCAATTAGAGAGACACACACTAACACATCTGCACAAATGACGCCCACAGAATTCAATTAACGCTCTTAAATTACACACACACACACACACACACACACACACACACACACACACACACACACACACACACACACACACACACACACACACACACACACACACACCACTTGTGCATATTACCCATGAAAAAATCTTAAACACTCACTCATGGTAGCACTCAGAACACACCCCTGCAGTACACACGTGGCCTCATAAATTACTGCGTGTACACAATTTCTCACAGACTCATGTATGAATGATAGACACAAGCATGCACGCACATATGTCATCCATGTATGTATATATGTATGTATGTATACCCACAAGACCGATAGAAAAAGGCATGCAAACACCTCTAGAGCTTCCTGAATACTATATAGATACTCTCCTCTCTCTCTCTCTCTCTCTCTCTCTCTCTCTCTCTCTCTCTCTCTCTCTCTCCTCTCTCTCTCCTCTCTCTCTCTCTCTCTCATACATACATACATATACAGTACAGTCATACGATATTTGCTCACGTTCATACATACAAGATACCTTCGTTCGCTATATGTTAGAAAATGCATGTGGACAGATTCATTGGCCATGTAAATTACAGTGTCGACTTTACATGCCTTGCCCTTCCCTCCCCTCACTCCTCCTTTCCTCTTCCTCCTTCCCTCTCCCCTCTCTCCTCTTTTCCTCCTCCTTTCCTTCGTTTTTCCCTCCCCTCTCTTCTCTTTTCCTCCTCCTCCTTTCCTTCGTTTTTCCCTCCCCTCTCTCCTCTTTTCCTCCTCCTTCCCTTCGTTGTTCCCTCCCCTCTCTCCTTTTTTCCTCCTCTTCCCCTTCGTTGTTCCCTTCCCTTTCTCTCCTCTTTTCCTCCTCCTCCCTTTCGTTGTTCCATCTCCCTCTCCTTCCCCCTCCATGTCTTCCCCATTCTTCTCCTCCTTCCTTTTCTTCCCTTTCCAATTCTTTCCTTCATACCCTCTTTTCCTCTTGATCTTTCCCTCATTCTTTTTTCTACCCTCTGCTTCCTCATTCGTCATTTCGTAAGGCATGAGGTGTTTCAGACTTTCGTGTATGGGCAATGTTTCGTGTTGCTTATCTTGATGATCATAAACATAATTATATATGAGTATGTACAGTACAATATCACGGTATACAATTGTCACGGTCTTTTGTGTATTCCTGTTGTTTTCGTCTTTTTTTGGGGTGTTTTGACGGTGTAGGTTTTTCGTGCCACTAAAAAAATATCACACTAAAACCATTTCGTGTACAAGTTCTTCATTAGTTTTATACGGCAACGTACTAAAGAGGCAGGTGTGTAGACGGAACTATTTCATGTTTTTAAGGAGACTAAATATAGAGGGACACTTGCATATCGGAAAGTGGTATAATAATAAGTGTGAAATTCGTGAGATGTCATTGATTGTTGCTATATAGAATCAATTTCGTGCTGGTGAGTTGGTGTTTTCATGACAGAGAAGTAGCCTTGTGACTGGGGAATTCATTTGCTCTAGGGAGTTTGTGTTGCTATATAGGTTGGTGGGTTTTGGTACAATAAAATTTTCCCGACCAAGGAGTATAGGTGTTATTGCGAGTGAAAAATAAAAAAAGTGAAAAGGTTTGTGAGTGATGAGTGTATATCGTGCCAGGGAATAATTTTCGTGAGTAGTTTGGTGGAGTTAAAGCAAGATCGATTAAGATAGTTTAGAGATTGTTGAGAGAGTGTGTGTATATGGATTTGAGTTTCGCGAGTTGGTGTAGTAGCGAGACAACTTAACTTTAGAGGACTTCACGTAGTTGTAAATAACAATAACGAGTGACGTCTCTTTCCCGATGTTGTTCTGGTAAGATGGTATGATTGGTTAGTTGGATGAGGCAGCAGACACACAGACGAGCTGGCTCACAGAAAAGTGCAGAGCGACCGACTTCAGTGGATGTTTGGCTTACCTAATAATGTTTGGTTTGGGGAGGGTGTGTGTGTGTGTGAGGGAGGGAGGGAGACAGGCTGGAACAGAATAGAGGGAGGAGGCGCGAAGGAAAGAGGGAGAGAGAGGGTGAGAAGGAGGAGGACTGAGTGAGGATAAAGGAGGGAAGAATGGAGGAACGGAGGAAGGAAGAGTAGAGGACGGAAAGAGATAATGATATTGTACAGGGAAGGAATGGCTTAGGAATGAAGCTGGGGTAAGAAGAATGTAAAGTGGATGTAAAGGAAGGAAGTGAGCGAAGAAATGAGAATTGGGAAGTGAATAATAAATAAGAAATGAGGGAAGAGAAGAGAGAGAAGACAGTAAGACAAAAGGTAAAAGAATTGTTACGGACGAGAAAGAAGGAACAAGAGAAAGTTTTGAAGAAGGGATTGAGGGTAGAAGTGAAGGAAAGGAATGAAAGAAGGGTTAATGGAGAGGTGAATTGTGTTTAATGGAGACTGCCGAAAATAGGGTGGAGGACTTATTTATATGTAGTGAAAGACATACATACATACATACATTGATACATACATACAGACAGATACAGACAAATAAGACCAATATACATACAAACACACAAACAGAGTCAGCTCATCATGCACACAACAAATAGACAAGTTTTATATATACAGAGAAACAAAATGAGACCACCAGATATGATTCTCATCTAATTTAAGAGATAACACACTTTTGGTACATTAGAGCGCCTTGATTCCTCCAAAGTATACCAACAAACAGGACCAACCAGATTAACAAAACTAATGGTGTCCTGTTGCTTGGAATAGTTTGGAGGAATCAGAAGTTGCTCCAGATTTACGAACACTATATATACTACCCCCCTTAAGAAAACGAGTAACTGCGAGTGAGAGAGAGAAAATAAGCAAACAAACAAACAAATTTAGAGAAAGACACTGACACATTGGGCCACTTCCCCGCCCTGCCAGACACAACCAACCTTATCATGTTAACCCTGTGTGATGGAAGAAGGGAGTGGCTGAGATTGAGGGTGTTATCTCTCTCTTATCAGGATCAATATATTTCACTCGGTGGCAGACGGATGGTGTTGGTGGTGGTGGTGTAGGTGGAGGAGGTGGTGGTGGTGGTGGTGGAGGTGGAGGTGGAGGTGGGCTGCCCATGGTCATTAATTGTGATCCTCACACAAACACACAGACGCATACGTTTTGTAATGTCGTCATGTTATCTGTGTGTGTGTGTGTGTGTGTGTGTGTTCTATCAGTGGAGTTGTAATTCTTTCCTTTCCTTGTTATTTTTATTTTTATCCTTTCGTTCGTTCTTTGTTTGTCTATTTCCTTTGATAAATATTAATCTTCTCTTTTTTCAACCTACCCACCAAATCCGGAATAATCCTTACATTTTATTCTGGGATCTTGAGGGAGTTAACACTGCTCGTATATGACACACTCACAGGCTTCCTTATACTCTATAAAATCACAGAATGATTAGTCCTATTAAAAATATACTGTATAAATTTATCCCGGGACGTGTATGTCGCCATAGGTACTACGTAGAGTGTTTTGTTTGGGTGGTTTGAGTATTAAAGGGGTGTAAGAGTGTTGGCAAATGTGGAGCAAAACGATTCCTTCATAGCTTTCCTTGCAACAGATCACCATTATTTTTGGTAACCAGGTCTTGTTTCCTTCCTTGCATAGTTTGGAGGAATCAGTAGCTCTGCAATGCACCGAAATTTTATGACATCCTGAAGTTAGTGTTTCCCGTATTTAATACTTATTTCTTCTATCGCCTGCCTTGACACAGAAAGAGACATTATTTGAAAAGTTGATCAAAGTACGAAAAACACTTGACGACTGATAAGCAAGATCTAAACAGCGTACAGGCAGCCGCAAATAATGTGATTCTGGCACTCTGGCTGATGAAGACCCCCAATAATCACGTTGGCTGAGTAAACGTCCCACCAGATTGAAAACAAATAAAAAAATTGGTTGACTTGTGGAGGTGATGGACTGAGAACTGAAAGCCTATAGACCAAGGTTGGAAAGTGGATGTGCAGAGGTAATTATTGTGAACCCAGACTTACAAAGCTGAAAATTAGCCAGGTGAGCAAAGCCAGAGTGCCAGCAGCCAAAGCATAAGTGCCAAAAAGTGCATCATTATCAGTGCCATCCATGCAGCCAGCCATCTACCCATTACAGCATCAGAGAAAAACATCATCTATATTCCGTGGCCAAGCATTTCACACCTATCACAGCACCAGAAGTAGCCGTCGTCCCCAAAATACATTAATTATATCAGGGTATATTAATACCCATAGCCTCTTCCTTACTATACTTTCCCTCAGCTAGTAGATTAGATTGCATAGTTTAATAAAGCAGCCTTGAAAGAACCTTAAGGTCTGTTGCTGTGTGAATGAATGTCCTTTGTATTACTTTGTATTACTTAAATATCCAGGACAAGTACTGAAATAACAAAAACAAAGCTACGGTACTATAAAGAGTATGTTCTAATTACCTCGAGAACAGTGCTAACCTCTAGATGGAAAGAGAGACAACAATTTCAATTAAGTTCTTAGTCACGATAGTTCCAACTCAGCCAGGAACCACATACCAGCACCACCAACCACAACAACAATACCAGTGACACCAGTAACCACCAAAATAGAATTGTCAGCCACGACAACACCAGTTCCAACAGTGACTGCAATACCAATTTCACCCACCCCATCGATACCAGTACCAGCCAAGATAACACAAGTGCCACCATCCAATATAATACCGATACCATCATCCAGTACAATATCATTACCTCCATCGAATACAATACCAGTCATACCGTCAACCACAACACCAGTGACAATAACTACAACCATATCAGTGCCACCAACTACAAAAGTATTATTACCACCAACCACCACCACCACCACCATCACACTACCACCATCACCAACCATCACCACCACCGCCACCACCATCACAGTACTACCACCAACCCCCACCACCACAATAACAGTACCATCACCAACCACTACCACAATAACAGTACCATCACCAACCACTACTACTACTACTATTACCACACTCACCGTACCAGCCGCCAAGATTTCCGGGGGTCCCAACCTGACGTTCCGGCCAGCCCGGCGACGACGTGCCTTAGTGATGGTGCGACCCAGGCAATACCGGGTACCTCAACTGGCCCAGGTCTCCGTCACCGCCTCCCCCATCGACGGCCGCACCACCTCCCACAGGATATCATCTGAGGCGTGTGATGGAGGCCAGGGTAGGAATGAGGCGACGGATCTGGCCACCTCACCGGATTCGGACCAGGATGAGGAAGACGAAGAGGAAGAGGAGGAGGAAGAGGAAGAAGAGGACGATGCAAACCAAGAAAATATCTTTCTGGTCCATTCTGGAGTACCGGGAGTCAAAAACAGCGAGAGTAGTAATAGTAACAACATGGCGTCCAGGTATGTCATGGTATTATATAGGTGTTAACTGCCTGGGTCATGATAGGTGGTGACAGCTATGTGGGATGGATTGTTATAATTATGTTTGGTAGTCATTTGTATATTGATGTAGTTGGTGGTTATTGGGTGCGAATTTCAGTCATGATTTACTTTATTTATTTGAATATTACTGCATGTTATATCATACAAGTGTTGACATTCTGAGGATATTTACACGGTCACAATCGTCATTCAGGAATTGAACATACGAACAGTACCAACAGACAGAGTTGGCTGAAAACCATTCATTATGAATTGAATTTACACAATTTTGATCCAACTAAATATTATGGACTTTACATATACATTACATCCGTCAATCAGGAATGTCTAGGCCTATCATCTTCATCATCAGACAGTCTCTTTACAAACACTCAGAGGCGGCGTTCTTTTACAACATTTCCTTTGAAGTGGAAATGTAATTTATCAGTTAAATATAGTTTGATACTCATATATCTTCTCAAAAGTAATATGTGCGTCATAAAATGGAGCATAATATATTGTGGTAACCTCCTTTTCTTCTTTCGCAGGTGAGTTGAGGCATCGTTGTTGTGGACGTGTGGAAAGGTAAGTGGTGGAAGAAAGAAACTGGATGAGGGATGTGTGAGATGTAAATATTTTAAAATGAAATGGGAGAATGATGACTGAGAGACTATGATGATGATGATGATGAGAAGGAGGAGAGGAGGAGGAGGACCAGAAGGAGGAGGAGGAGGAAGAGGAGGAGGGGGACCAGAAGGAGGAGGAGGAGGAGGAGGAGGAGAAGGAGGAGGAGGAGGACCAGGAGGAGGAGGAGGAGGAGCATATTCTTCTTTCACTTTTGTCGTGTTGTGAGTGAGAATGCCACACCTGTTACTAAGGTGATTCTATTGAAGTCTCTGGATGAAGGAGAAAAAAGGTTACATTACGAAATATATTAGACAAGGGGTGAGTATATAGGAAGGAATAATGGGAGTAGAGATGTTAAAGAGGAAGATGAGAAGGAGGAAGACAAATGCTGAAAAAAGAAAATAGAAAGGAAAGAATGAAGAGAAGGAACATCAGTAGCAATGGGAGAAAAGTAGGAGAATTAAGAGAAAGAAAAGAGAATATATTTTGAACTGTGCTGCAGTCGGCCGTGTAATGGTTTTAATGGTGATATATATAAGACTGTGTAGAAAATTGCAGACGTAATCCAGTAGGTAGGTAGAAGATTACATGAGGGAATTAGGATTACAAGCCAAGGTTTTAGAAATGTTACCTGGTGTTTTGTTTATCCCTCAGTTTTGTGTGTTTCTCTTCATTTCCCTTAATTGAAAATACTGATATATTTATGTTAACTATTCATTTCAGTTAACAAGGCAAATGGATCGTTGTCTCATTAGTAGTGAATCTATTTACTCAGAAGTAGTACCTGTGTTATTTGTTCTTAATTGGTTAGTATACTTTTGAAAGATTGGAGCGCCTTGATTCCTCCAAAGTATGCCAGGAAACAAACCCAGATGAAGAAAAACAATGGTATCCTGTTGACTGGAATAGTTTGGAGGAATCATTTGCTCCTGATTTACCACCCAAAACAATGTGCCACAATACTCCCTTAATGATTGTCACGTCACGTCAGTTGTACAGTGGACTTATATATTCGATTTTCTCAATATTTTCAATTTGAGCTCTTGTAATTTTATTTTATTGTGCCAGGAAGTATCTGTGTGTGTGTGAGAGAGAGAGAGAGAGAGAGAGAGAGAGAGAGAGAGAGAGAGAGAGAGAGAGAGAGAGAGAGAGAGAGAGGCTTTAACGCTTTCATTTTACTTTTGCTCATCGGAAATACTGATTGGGCGAAGTTTAATATCGGCGACGACGACAACAAGACAGATTAAATGTCACACACACACACACACACACACACACACACACACAAAGAATACAAATAATCTAATAATAGGCCTACTTCCCTCACACTCCCTCTAAACTTAACAAGAGCATCAACGTAAGCACAGTTATCTTCACACACAATGTTACCTAAATTATTATATACAGAAATAGGTAATGTATATGAAACGCTTCACAACATAGTAAATAATTTATCAATATACCATTTGCATCTCTAAATAATTGTACGGAGCATCCTTAGTTCACGACAACATTAATTAAAGTTATTCTATATTATTATATTCTCAAAGGCATACATTGATTGTTTTTGCTGGATTTATTTATCTCCTCTTTAATTAATAACTTATAAATGTGGCATCATCGTGGACCAATAGTATGATGGTATGTGTCAAACTAGTCACTCGGGAGGGCCAACAGGTTTTTAGATCATCCAGAACGCTGGGATCATGTTATGTTGTATTTTCAGTCATTTCCAAGCCCCACCATCATCGTGTTCACTATAGAATGTGCCAATATAGACCGTTGTTGGTTTGGAATACGGTACTAACATAATACCAGGAACAGCACGAGACACCCACAAGCCTATTTTGGTGAAGGTTAAACTTAGCGTCATTGTCGTCATGGAAACCATCAGTTCGTCTCCCCCTTCCCACTGGTATATATTGTTTTGCCCAAATTCATTAACTTTTTACTGTTTTGCTTTTGTCTTCCTTCCTATTCGTTAAGCTCACAAACGCAACCATTGGGTGGCATGGTTTTAATCGGGTTTACATGGCATTCAAGGTCGTCCTTATGTGTTGGCCAGGAGCCTGTCGGATGCACTGAGAACAACATAGTAACTAACCATTGTATAATTATATAGTTATTAGTAACTAGTAACCATCTACTATGTGCGATTTCGATTCTGGCAACAGTGTACGTGACGTCAGTGATGGCGCTTGAGGGATGGAGTTGATCTGCTCGACACACTTTGAACTAACGGCAGATGAGACGAAGCATGAGTTAGTATAGTGTTTCGACCGAACCAGCCTTCCTCCAAACACCTCCTCACACACACCCCCACTTCTGACGTCAGATACAATGTTACCAGAACCGATATTACACGAGTTAAAAGGTGTCTTGAATGGGGGAGGGTCTTTACTTATATGAATGACTGTACAGTAACATGAATAGTTAGTCCCAGTTCACTAGGCCACCAAATGTCAGTGTACAGTACAAACTTTGATGATGGTGGAGTAATCGTGGGCATGGATGTGCTTACATAGGTGGGGTAATAATTAGAGCAAGTACGTACACATACAATGGAGAGTCGTGAGCTCCAGAACAAAGTATGAATGATGATTAATCACCAGAGTACATTAACCTACGTCACCACCAGATGAACGATTGTCAGCCCACTCCCACTAGGTCAAATGATGTATGTTTAGTGTGTTTTCCTCTAATCCAATGATACTTAGGATGGATGTCATATTCTCAAAACTTTAAAATAATTTGATACACTCACAGCATCTGCAGGATACCACTACAGAGCACCGTACATTTATAGCGATACAGTTTGAACGTATGTACGACTCATTAGACAAATGAAGCATCAAACCTCTACCTTGGCATATCCAGTTGAGTAAATATATAACATAAATGTCGATGGAAAAAAATGCATTATACACTCCATGTGCAGCTAACTGATCCTACAATGTTCTGAATGTTCGTCACCAGAGTAATTAGTTTATGTGAAGCGTTCATCTACTTTCACCACCCAGCATAGCTCTAGTAAAAATGCTATAATAGTCGGGTGTAAGCTTCAGAGTCACTTATGAATGATACAAACCAGATGAATACTGCATCTGAAGCCAAGAATAATAGTGACCTCTGGTGGTTATAATAGCAGACAGAACTTTTGTCCACCATCCGCTAAAAGTTGCACATTACCCACTCCTCATAGACCTGTAATAGATGATTGGATGTTGACGGGCAGCCAAACACACATATGACATGTCTGGTTACTGTAAGCGTGAAGGAGGATGGTGGGGGATGGGAGGGTTTGGCAAGTAGTAGCTCAACTTATCAACAAACCCTCCTCATCCCCCCTACCCCCACCCCATCCCCACATACACACCGCCACCCTTCTTCACACACACACACACACACACTATACCAGAAATGAGACGTTTGGATGCTGCTTCACATTCAGTCGTCTCACACAAAGCTTCGAGAGGAGTTAGGTGGAACACTCCGCGATTGTACTGTGCATTGTCACTCCCAATATACTGTTTACAATTATATTAAGATATGAAATGAGGTGAACTAAGGAGCTATAGGTATAATTCAGAATCGCCCGACTAGAGGTAAAGTTGGGAGGAAATTATAGTTCTTCCATTTATTGAGTTGTTCAGATCGACAGTTGCCCAACGAAGCTCATAAGGAGTCACACACGTCTCGGAGAAGTTTTCATTCTTGATCAACTTTGACTCGTCGGTAAATAGACTCACAGTCGCCATTTGCCAGTCGCCAGTCGGTGGGAAGACAGTCGCTCGTTGAGCAGGAAACTTGCCTTTGAAAGATAAGGTTTTAGTTCACATTTTTCATTTTTTTTAAGAAACTAAATAACAACAAGCAACAGTATTGTATTTTGAAGTGAGTGTTGATGGCAGGAGGAATAAATATCGAGTGAGAAAGGAAGAAAAAGCACAAAAGAGAGAGAGAGAAAAAAAAACCATGGAGTTATCACCCATATTACACTCCCAGACTTCAAGGTGAGAGTATAACCTTATAGACTAGTTTTATTGATGTGTATAAGTTCATCCAGATACAAAGTTAAAATATCTCTATACAAATCTCATTAATAATATATTCGATTTAGTATTGTTTGTAAAAATGGAGGTAACGCAGTGTGGCTTCCCAATGGTGAGGGAATATAATTAGAAGTGTTGTTTAAGTATTATGTTACCAGAGCATAATGGGCCTTTGATTACCTCTTCATGGATGTATCTTGTGGAGAACATCATTGACATTACAACCATGCTGGGTAAGGAAGCCCTAAGTTTAGATTAGCTTAGGCAAGTACAGTACGTTCATTTTAGCTGGGGCTGACCTTTTATTGACTTGAATCTTTTATTCCTTATTCTGGCTGATGTTATTTTGGGTAACACGATCCGAGTTTACTCAGATTTTTGCAGTATGATTTTACTTAGATTATTCTATGGAGTATGCATCTCATATAAATCCAGGAATGATTTTCTATGTTAGGTCAGTTATGATTGTTTACTTTTCTCCCTATTTTCCTTCCCTCCTCCCTCTCTTCCTTCCCTCCTTCCTCTCTTCCTTCCCTCCTTCCTCTCTTCCTTCCCTCCTTCCTCTCTTCCTTCCCTCCTTCCTCTCTTCCTTCCCTCCTTCCTCTCTTCCTTCCCTCCTTCCTCTCTTCCTTCCCTCCTTCCTCTCTTCCTTCCCTCCTTCCTCTCTTCCTTCCCTCCTTCCTCTCTTCCTTCCCTCCTTCCTCTCTTCCTTCCCTCCTCCCTCTCTTCCTTCCCTCCTCCCTCTCTTCCTTCCCTCCTCCCTCTCTTCCTTCCCTCCTCCCTCTCTTCCTTCCCTCCTCCCTCTCTTCCTTCCCTCCTCCCTCTCTTCCTTCCCTCCTCCCTCTCTTCCTTCCCTCCTCCCTCTCTTCCTTCCCTCCTCCCTCTCTTCCTTCCCTCCTCCCTCTCTTCCTTCCCTCCTCCCTCTCTTCCTTCCCTCCTCCCTCTCTTCCTTCCCTCCTCCCTCTCTTCCTTCCCTCCTCCCTCTCTTCCTTCCCTCCTCCCTCTCTTCCTTCCCTCCTCCCTCTCTTCCTTCCCTCCTCCCTCTCTTCCTTCCCTCCTCCCTCTCTTCCTTCCCTCCTCCCTCTCTTCCTTCCCTCCTCCCTCTCTTCCTTCCCTCCTCCCTCTCTTCCTTCCCTCCTTCCTCTCTTCCTTCCCTCCTTCCTCTCTTCCTTCTGTCCTCCCTCTCTCCCATATTTCCTCCCTCTTTTCCTTCTGTCCTCCCTCTCTCCCTTCTGTTCTCCCTCTCTCCCTTATTTCCTCCCCCTCTCCCTTATTTCCTCCCCCTCTCCCTTATTTCCTCCCCCTCTCCCTTATTTCCTCCCTCTCCTCTTTCTGTCCTAGCTCTCTCTCTTATTTCCTCCCTCTTTTCCATCTGTCCTCCCTCTCTTCCTTCTCTCCTCCTCTTCTTCCATATTTAGTTTCTTCCTTCCCTCATTTAACATTCATATCTTGCCTTATTAACATTCTTCGGGTTTTATTTGGAAGCGTTCCTCCTAACGAATTTTAATGAAAATCTGTATTCAGTAAGCATCTAGTTTACATTATATGAAGGTTTCAGTTTCAGTCGCATCTGGTTACATTATGCATTTGACCAGACAGACAGACAGACAGACAGACAGACAGACAGACAGACAGACAGACAGGAAGACAGACAGGAAGACAGACAGATAAACGAGATAGGCTTTCCATATCCACATCGCCGGCTTGATCACGGAGGCTTATCAGAATTCATTATCTTAGCCAGTTAGAGAGAGAGAGAGGATGAAGGGGAGGAAATGGGAGCAGATGTAGCATTTTTAAGTGGGAGAGAGTAAGACATTTTAATATGAACGGGAAACCAATCAAGGCTTTTTATACAACAATTCCCTTCCTATGTCATTCGGTGTGTGTGTGTGTGTGTGTGTGTGTGTGTGTGTGTGTGTGTGTGTGTGTGTGTGTGTGTGTGTGTGTGTGTGTGTGTGTGTGTGTGTGTGTGTGTGTGTGTGTGTGTGTGTGCGCCACTCATATATTAAGTCTTTATGAATACAATATCTATCTACATATCTAACTGTAATTGTCTATCTGTTTGTCTGCATCGCTTTCTTTCCGTCTCCCTACCAACCAACCAACCAGTCCGTGTGTGTGTGTGTGTGTCTACTATGAATAGTTGTCAGTATTTGCATGTCTGTGTTGTCTGGTATTCCTGCGTCACTCCGTTTCTGCCACATAATTCATGGGTTGCACTTCTCTCTAGCGTTATATCTGGCTGCAACTTATCACACCAGTCACAGTTTTGCCACGTATCTCTTCCCCTTCTTCCTCACTCTCCCCACCTCCTCATTCACTTTTCTGTCTCTCGTCTCAATCACCGTTTCCCACACATGCACTCCGTCACCCTTCTATCCACTCTATTCCTATCTTTCTCGCTCTCTCAATCTCTCTCCCTTCTCTGTGTCTTCCTCTCTGTGTGTCCCCCTCCCTGTCTCCCCTCCCTCTCTCTGTCTCCCTCTCTCTCTCTGTCTCCCTCCCTCTCTCTCTCCATCTCCCTCCCTCCCTCTTTCTCTCTACCCCTCCCTCTCTCTCTCTACCCCTCCCTCTCTCTCTCTACCCCTCCCTCCCTCTCCCTCTCTCTGTTGTATATCCTTCCTCCTCCCCTTCCCTTTAGACCCTCCCCCATACTGTGCCGCCTACCTTTCAATCACTTAGCAGTAAGGTAGAGTGAATGAAGGGAGGGGGAGAAGGCAAGGCAAGGAAGGTGTCCAGTAAATATATATATCCGTAAGAGGGTGGTAAAGGTGAGGAAGGAGGAAGGTGAAAAGAAGAAGAAATAATGAGAGAAATAGTGAGAAAGTGAAGTGAAAATAAGGGAGGAAACAAAGAACATAAGGAGAAGAGAAGAGAGGAAAAGGGGGAAAGGTGAGAGAACGGAGGATGGGAGAGGAATTAGTGAAAGAATTATATTAGTGTCTGAGGAGAGAGAAGGGGAAAGAGGATGAAGGGGAAGAAAGGAATGTGAAGGGAACAGAAACGAAAAATTAAAATGGTGAAAAAAATGAGAGAGGAAGGGAGGAGAAATTAAAGGATAGAGAGTGAACTGCAGAAAGAAAGGAGAATATGAAAGGAAGAGGAGGAGAAAGGATGAAATGAGATAAGAAATGAAAGAGAAGAGAGAAAGATGATATGAGATAATGAGAGTGAGAGGGAGGGGAGGAGGGCAGGGAAGGAGATGATGGTCAAGTGACGGAAGGGGTGAGGAGGAAAGTATTTTGAGAAGAGTGGGAGAAAAGAGGAGGGGGAGGGGGTAGAGAGGAGGGGGAGAAAAGAGAGAGGGGGGGGGCTAGAGAGGAGTGGAACTTTAGGCAAAAATGAGGAACGATATAGTGTAAACGATTTATAAATGTATATAAAGATAAATATGTGAGAGACGAAAAAGAAAACGAAGCTGTATGTAACCTACAGTACACACAATAATAAATAATTAAATAAATAAATAGATCAGTAAATAAATAAATAAATCAGTCAATAAATAAATAAATTAGTAAATAAATAAATAAGTAAATAGATAAATAAATAAAAAGATAAATAAATAATCCGGCAAGTTGGGGTCGATGATATTTTAATTGAACATCGTAGCTCTTGCTGTCCTAATTTTTTTTTTTTCACTATCAATCATCACAGGTGTCAGAATAGTTCGCGCGATTAGTACACCTATAGTTGTAGTGTTTATTGCCGTGTGTACATAATTATATTTCTATGTATTTATGAATGTGTATGTAAAAAATAAGAGTATGTAAAAAATAAGAGTATGATTTGACGTTGCATTACAGGATGATTTAATAAACAGACAGAAACAGAGGCAAGCGGTGTAATAGAGTGAGTGAGTGAGGGATAATAATAAGTGAGTGAGAAAATGAAGAAAAAGAAGGGAAGACAGAAAAAAAACACAGAGATTTAGAAGAATGACACAAAAACGGGGGAGGAAGATTGGGATGGGAAAAAAATGTATAGCCTAAAAGAGAAGACCAGATAACCACCATAACCATCTTAGGTAATTGAGTCGTGTAATCCCAGGTTATCCCATCCTAGCTAATCTTCCTTACTGGACCTACCGAGGTATTAATGGATCTTGCGGCCTTAAGGGGGTGCGGGAATAGGGGGACAGGCTTGGGGGGAGGGGGGTTTACGGGGTGCGGGAGTAGGGGACAGGCTTAGGGGATGCGGGAGTAGGGGGACAGGCTTCCCCTACCCTCAATCTTCCCCCTCTCCCTCCCTCTTACTTCTCCTACCCTCAGTCTTTCCCCTCTCCCTCCCTCCCTCTGCCTCTGCCTCATCCAATCATATCCCTTGACACCTTCATAACATCTAACTGGGGTATTAGCTGGCCTATTTGACGACACTCCCTCAGTCTCTCTCAGTGTGTCCTGCCCTGCCCTGGCCTCCCCTCCTTGCCTCGCCCTGTCCTTGCTTGCCTTTCTTCCCTTGTCCTACCTTGCCTTGAAGACCTTCTTTGTTTTCCCTTACTCTCATGATTCTATTTTCGCTGAGTATTCTTTGTTTAGTCTATATCTGCCTTACTTCTTGATCCACTTTCATCCTCTGCCTTGCCCTGTCCTTCCCTCATATCATATTAGATTTTGTCTTGTCTTGTCTACCACTGCTCTTCTCTGTTCTTCGCTGCTCTTATCTGTTCTCCACTGCTCTTATCTGTTCTCCACTGCTCTTATCTGTTCTCCACTGCTCTTCTCTGTTATCCACTGCTCTTCTCTGTTCTCCACTGCTCTTCTCTGTTCTCCACTGTTCTTCTCTGTTCTCCACTACTGATCAATGTTTTTCATTTTAGTTTTTGTTTTTCTTTGCTATGTGCTATTCTGCTATCTTCCATTTTCTTGCTCTTATTAATAACTCTCAGGTTCAGCGAGTAAGAAGAGCTACAGCGGGTAATATGAGGTGGCTGAAGGAAGCTACAATTACACTGAGGTACTTGTGTTTGTGTGTGTGTGTTTGTGTGTGTGTGTTTGTGTGTGTGTGTTTGTGTGTGTGTTCAGGGTTACCTTCAGTTAATGAGTATACTTTATGGAGTGTTTAAATTCTTTACTCAACATCCAGGTATGACTACAATTCACCTCATCTCTGGGTGCAATTCACTTTTCCTCATTCACCACTCACCTTTCCTCATTCACCACTCACCTTTCCTCATTCACCACTCACCTTTCCTCATTTACCACTCACCTTTCCTCATTCACCACTCACCTTTCCTCATTCACCACTCACCTTTCCTCATTCACCACTCACCTTTCCTCATTCACCACTCACCTTTCCTCATTCACCACTCACCTTTCCTCATTCACCACTCACCTTTCCTCATTCACCACTCACCTTTCCTCATTCACCACTCACCTTTCCTCATTCACCACTCACCTTTCCTCATTCACCACTCACCTTTCCTCATTCACCACTCACCTTTCCTCATTCACCACTCACCTTAACACGACCTCCACACACACCCCACCTCAGTATAATATCAGAGAAGCCATATCTGTATCAAATCAAGTTTTCTCGTAAATATTTTCGTGCTCTATAAGATAACATTACTGTAATCTGATGAGTCGTTATTAAATTAATTTGTATCTTAAACCGTTCGTACATTAATATTTCCATGATCTGTTAAGGACCCTGTGATCGTGTATGAGACTTGGTGACTTCTGATTCCTCCTGATTATGACATGAAACAAGCTCCCTCAGTATAGGTAGTGTTTCGTGGCAACATTTGAAGGACTCGCTAATAACCATCAACTTTCTGACTACATCACTGGGGCCCTTATCCCATAATTATTTGATAATGTAAAATATATAATGTCAGAGGAGAAGGTTTACTAGCGGACAGGTGATGATTATATCGTTTATAAGTGTAAATGTGAGACAATTTCTAATATAGGAATTTTTCTCCGTATCTTTAGGGGATGGTAAACTTTTGGTACATTGGAGCGCCTTGATTCCTCCAAAGTATGCCAGAAAACAGGACCAGAGAAACAAAAATAATGTTGGCCTGTTGCTTGGAATAGTTTGGAGGAATAATTTGCTAAGGATTTTCCAACACTGTATCCTCCCCTTAAGGTCATCAGAGTCATTCTGTGTAAACTGGACGATTAAATAAAGATGAAGTAACATACCCAACCATTGTTTATAGAAAGAAGTGTTTTGGGAGGCCATATGTTGCTATTATTTAAGTTTACTTTTACCTTCATATCTTCAAGAATAATGTTCCAATATTAATTTAATGTATTCCTGTTATCATGATGTTATTCTTGAATATGGCCCAGAATCTCGTTACACACAGCTGCACTCACTGAATCTGGGTCCAGTCCACAGATGAAGTAATTCGGGCTGTATTTGCTGACGCTTTATTATTTATATGTCGGTTTAGATTTAGCACTCCACAATCGGGAGCGAAAAATATTATGTTAACATTTCCACCCCCCCAAGTGAGAGAGGAATGATGAATGTATTTCTATGTGTTGGCAGTGACAAGGCCAGGTTATACCGAGGCTAACAGTTAATAGTGAATCATATATATATATATATATATATATATATATATATATATATATATATATATATATATATATATATATATATATATATATATATATATATATATATATATATATATATATATATATATATATATATATATATATATATATATATATATATATATTGGTGTGATAGTTTGGTGATAGCAAGCTTTGATCTTATATTCTGAATATCAGGGTTGAACAATATGTGTGCTGTGGATGGTGAACTGGTCTGCAACACACACTGTTTATCCAACCCTTAGTGTGGACTTTACAGTTACATCCAACTATACTAACAATTTCCCTCACCTCAACTCTCCTCACCTCACTTCACTTCATCAAGCTAACCCCTGAGCCTCAGAACCTATTAGTATGCAGATGAAAACTCAGACCCAAAAAAACTGTAGAAATGGTTCCTAGGATTTGGTCGTAATTAAAAAAAATACTGAGAGAGAGAGAGAGAGAGAGAGAGAGAGAGAGAGAGAGAGAGAGAGAGAGAGAGAGAGAGAGAGAGAGAGAGAGTTAGAGTTAGTTAGTTAGTTGCTGAAATACCCCGTGTGTGTGTTCAATGAGATGTCTTTATTGTGTGCTTGTTTGTGTGTATATTATGTATGTGTGAGTATAGAGAACACACGTGTCCGTTCACAATATATTATATAAAAGAAATGTTCACTCCCAATCATCCCGTACAATCAGTTAAAAAAATTCGTTCCCCCAACCTCTCTATTGTAGCCTATCTCTCCCACACCGCTCAGGTATTATTCATAGACTCGACAAAAATGGATATTATATACATAGAACTCTCATACTACATCATCATCACTCCATAGATGACGTAACACCAGAACGATGTTGATAAATCCACTGCTCCAAGGCTCAGTAGTCTCCAACCATCATCAGATATACTCTATATATATAATAATAATAATAATAATAATAATAATAATAATAAACGGTTTATTGTATTATATTTGTATGTGTGTGTGTGTGTGTATGTGTGTGTGTGTGTGTGTGTGTGTGTGTGTGTGTGTTTGTGTGTGTGTGTGTGTGTGTTTTAATATTATTTTAGCACTGGAAAAAGAAATTAACTACTTGTGTGTTGGTTTTACGATAGCCTTCACTCACCTCCTTACACCTTTCCTGTCCTTTAATTTCTACGTTACTGCTATTAGACTCGATTCTTACCATCCTCATTCCACGAAAATATGTTCTATTTCCTCCTAGTCATTTCTCATCCCCAGTTCATTTATATAAGCATCACTCTTGTCCCTCTTCTCTACTCTCTATACCTCCCTCTCTTTTCATTCCCCATTCTATTGTTCACTACTTCCATTTTTCACTACTTCCATTTTTCACCTCCTCCTTGGCTTCATTAATTAGTTCCAGACAATAATAGCACTGCCTTCTTTATTCCAGGTAAGGTGTTCTGACAGACATCGGTGGTGGGAACAGATGCAGCGGTGGTGGTGAGTACATGATCCCTCTATGACTGTTATTATGGACTGGTATTCATAAAGCAAAACAACACACCCAAATAATCTCAGTATCCCCTTCGTAAGATTAATAAGGCAACTGATGCTAAAGGCAGTATCATAAAGGGATTGAAATTAGTGTGGGTATGACTCAGAACACCAACCACCTTGTATGTACTCTCAGGCTCTTAATTAAGGGGAGATTCTCTTGTTGACAAATTTGAGGGCTATACTGATTCCACCAAACTATGCCAGGAAACAGACGCCCCTCAATGGTACTCATGGGGGATCTGTTTCGTGGCATAGTTTGGAGGAGTCAGAGAGACCTTCCCAATCATAAAACAAAAGACTCTCCCTTTAATATCTCGGCATGTGTAGTTCTGAGATGATCCTAACACCACAGTCCTGTTGAATAGTTTATACTGACAACTAGATCATTAAAACATTCCCCGAGGTTGAGCGTGCAAGTAGAAACAATTCCCTGGTTGTATGTCCATGAATGTTTTCACGTATTGTCAGACAGGGGTATATATCAAAGACTTTTAACCCAAGGAACAAGGGGAAGCGTAATTATAGAACAATATAATTCAGACACAGGTGTTTTCTTTATGAATACTATTTCAGATTCCAGTGTCGCTTTTCATTTTTCTTGACGGTATTTTGTGTTTTTAGTTTCCATAGCAGTAATCTTATGGTAAATTCTTGTAAGTATGATCATATCACTGGAAAAACGCTAACATGAGTCGTCCTGTTGCTGTGGAAATATGCAATTGGATCGTGTTCGAAAGTGACGTGTATTTGTTGCTTATTTTCCTTCCTATTTCGGACTCATAAACGTTTTCCAAGTGCCACGCCTCTGTTAATACGGTTTTTATCTTTCTATAATGCTACTTTGATTGTTAAATTATATATTCATCTGGTAGGAGTGGTTTACGGTTGATTATGTTTACGTCTTTTTATTTATTACAAAGACTACCTACCCTTCTACTGGATATAAATGCTGAAAATACACCCGCATATTCAATGACTGCTACATAGTTATTTCGTGTATTTTTCGTGCAATTGTTACCACTTCATCGACTTTTTTTATGACTCGTGGATTTCGATGTAGGATTTATTCTCGGGTAGGCTATGTCCGAACGTATATTTAGAGAGATGCAAAATTGTTTTACAGGATGGGCAGGTGTGACCATGCATATTTAATCATAGGCTCTCTTTATATTGTAATAGAAATATACAAATTAATTTTTATCTATCCACTGGAATTTTTTGACTGGTTCTCATTTATGCGATGCGGGATTTCATGTAACTCTAATTAGCTACGTTTATTTGTCTTTCTATTTGGTATTATTACAGAAGTTGCTTTGACATGCGATTAATGATTTTAATGTTGCTCTTATTAGCCATGTTAGTGTAGTTTTGTTATATTTATTGCATTTAGATGATTGACGGGGTTGTCATGACGGGCGATTTGTGACTTTGAGTCACTCTTGGATTAGAGTTTTTCCCTTGTTGACTTTTACCATGAAATATTCATATTGATATTCATAAAGTATACAGCTGACGGAGCATTTGACAACATTTCGATGGTAGTGTAAAGGGTAAAGGGATGGGGAAGGTAATACTATGAAAGGAAAAGGTATACAGATTGCAAGCCTTGTGATAAGTTGGAAAACACGTACGAACAGGAATCCACCTGGCTCAACAAGTCTTTCTTCTTGTTATGTTTACTTTCAATGGTTTTGTTTACAAACAACCTGAAACAGGGACAGGGAAGCCGCGCCTCGAATACCTTTTCTGGGAAACATATATTCCTTGAAAATGTAAAGATGAGATATTTGTTCCATAACTCTTAAAAATCGTGTACAACCTTCTTACTCAAGCTTTGTTTTTTATTGTCTTCGTATCGTTCTCACAAAGGAATTTAACTTACTTTTCATATGTTAAGTAAGATTAGGTTTATCACTACTACACTATAGTACTGCTGTAAATCCACTCTGCGAACTGCGGAGGGAACGAAACTACATTAATTGACAACTACCATCACTACTTGGTGGGGGAACTGTACATGAATTCACCACCACACACTACTACTAAGTCTTACTAATGGTGCAGTTTAGACAATTATGAGAATTCACTGGCTTAACTTTGCTAAGGAAAATTACGCACACATTTATATTCTTTTATGTAACCCCGTCTGTAATCTGTCTGCAATGTTGCATGACGGTAATTGCTGCGAAGTTTAAGAAGACAAAAGTAAAACAAAAGCAAACAGCAAAAAACCAGAACAATTACCGCTCGAATAGTAAAAGCATAAGAGTAATGAAAAGAACTTTGACAGTCTTCAGCAGGTGACAGTAAATGAAAAACAAACAAGAAGAAACGGAAACTGTACAACAATGAGTGGACGAGACGTGCTTTGTGTCAGTGAAATGAAAGTGTGTTGGTGATAAGGTACAATACGTTTGGTTGTATTTATATATTTATTTTGCTATATATTTAGGGGTTCGGAAAGATAAAAGTGTATGGGAGAAGTGTGTGTGTGTGTGTGTGTGTGTGTGTGTGTGTGTGTGTGTGTGTGTGTGTGTTTTGTGTTAGTGAAATGAAAGTAGGTTGGTGATAAGGTACAATACGTTTGGTGTATTTATATATTTATTTATTTATTTTGCTATATATTTAGAGGTTTGGAAATATAGAAGTGTATGGGGGAAGTGTGTGTGTGTGTGTGTGTGTGTGTGTGTGTGTGTGTGTGTGTGTGTGTGTGTGTGTGTGTGTGTGTGTGTGTGTGTGTGTGTGTGTGTGTGTGTGTGTGTGTGTGTGTGTGTGTGTGTGTGTGTGTGTGTGTGTGTGTGTGTGTGTGTGTGTGTGTGTGTGTGTGTGTGTGTGTGTGTGTGTGTGTGTGTGTGTGTGTGTGTGTGTGTGTGTGTGTGTGTGTGTGTGTGTGTGTGTGTGTGTGTGTGTGTGTGTGTGTGTGTGTGTGTGTGTGTGTGTGTGTGTGTGTGTGTGTGTGTGTGTGTGTGTGTGTGTGTGTGTGTGTGTGTGTGTGTGTGTGTGTGTGTGTGTGTGTGTGTGTGTGTGTGTGTGTGTGTGTGTGTGTGTGTGTGTGTGTGTGTGTGTGTGTGTGTGTGTGTGTGTGTGTGTGTGTGTGTGTGTGTGTGTGTGTGTGTGTGTGTGTGTGTGTGTGTGTGTGTGTGTGTGTGTGTGTGTGTGTGTGTGTGTGTGTGTGTGTGTGTGTGTGTGTGTGTGTGTGTGTGTGTGTGTGTGTGTGTGTGTGTGTGTGTGTGTGTGTGTGTGTGTGTGTGTGTGTGTGTGTGTGTGTGTGTGTGTGTGTGTGTGTGTGTGTGTGTGTGTGTGTGTGTGTGTGTGTGTGTGTGTGTGTGTGTGTGTGTGTGTGTGTGTGTGTGTGTGTGTGTGTGTGTGTGTGTGTGTGTGTGTGTGTGTGTGTGTGTGTGTGTGTGTGTGTGTGTGTGTGTGTGTGTGTGTGTGTGTGTGTGTGTGTGTGTGTGTGTGTGTGTGTGTGTGTGTGTGTGTGTGTGTGTGTGTGTGTGTGTGTGTGTGTGTGTGTGTGTGTGTGTGTGTGTGTGTGTGTGTGTGTGTGTGTGTGTGTGTGTGTGTGTGTGTGTGTGTGTGTGTGTGTGTGTGTGTGTGTGTGTGTGTGTGTGTGTGTGTGTGTGTGTGTGTGTGTGTGTGTGTGTGTGTGTGTGTGTGTGTGTGTGTGTGTGTGTGTGTGTGTGTGTGTGTGTGTGTGTGTGTGTGTGTGTGTGTGTGTGTGTGTGTGTGTGTGTGTGTGTGTGTGTGTGTGTGTGTGTGTGTGTGTGTGTGTGTGTGTGTGTGTGTGTGTGTGTGTGTGTGTGTGTGTGTGTGTGTGTGTGTGTGTGTGTGTGTGTGTGTGTGTGTGTGTGTGTGTGTGTGTGTGTGTGTGTGTGTGTGTGTGTGTGTGTGTGTGTGTGTGTGTGTGTGTGTGTGTGTGTGTGTGTGTGTGTGTGTGTGTGTGTGTGTGTGTGTGTGTGTGTGTGTGTGTGTGTGTGTGTGTGTGTGTGTGTGTGTGTGTGTGTGTGTGTGTGTGTGTGTGTGTGTGTGTGTGTGTGTGTGTGTGTGTGTGTGTGTGTGTGTGTGTGTGTGTGTGTGTGTGTGTGTGTGTGTGTGTGTGTGTGTGTGTGTGTGTGTGTGTGTGTGTGTGTGTGTGTGTGTGTGTGTGTGTGTGTGTGTGTGTGTGTGTGTGTGTGTGTGTGTGTGTGTGTGTGTGTGTGTGTGTGTGTGTGTGTGTGTGTGTGTGTGTGTGTGTGTGTGTGTGTGTGTGTGTGTGTGTGTGTGTGTGTGTGTGTGTGTGTGTGTGTGTGTGTGTGTGTGTGTGTGTGTGTGTGTGTGTGTGTGTGTGTGTGTGTGTGTGTGTGTGTGTGTGTGTGTGTGTGTGTGTGTGTGTGTGTGTGTGTGTGTGTGTGTGTGTGTGTGTGTGTGTGTGTGTGTGTGTGTGTGTGTGTGTGTGTGTGTGTGTGTGTGTGTGTGTGTGTGTGTGTGTGTGTGTGTGTGTGTGTGTGTGTGTGTGTGTGTGTGTGTGTGTGTGTGTGTGTGTGTGTGTGTGTGTGTGTGTGTGTGTGTGTGTGTGTGTGTGTGTGTGTGTGTGTGTGTGTGTGTGTGTGTGTGTGTGTGTGTGTGTGTGTGTGTGTGTGTGTGTGTGTGTGTGTGTGTGTGTGTGTGTGTGTGTGTGTGTGTGTGTGTGTGTGTGTGTGTGTGTGTGTGTGTGTGTGTGTGTGTGTGTGTGTGTGTGTGTGTGTGTGTGTGTGTGTGTGTGTGTGTGTGTGTGTGTGTGTGTGTGTGTGTGTGTGTGTGTGTGTGTGTGTGTGTGTGTGTGTGTGTGTGTGTGTGTGTGTGTGTGTGTGTGTGTGTGTGTGTGTGTGTGTGTGTGTGTGTGTGTGTGTGTGTGTGTGTGTGTGTGTGTGTGTGTGTGTGTGTGTGTGTGTGTGTGTGTGTGTGTGTGTGTGTGTGTGTGTGTGTGTGTGTGTGTGTGTGTGTGTGTGTGTGTGTGTGTGTGTGTGTGTGTGTGTGTGTGTGTGTGTGTGTGTGTGTGTGTGTGTGTGTGTGTGTGTGTGTGTGTGTGTGTGTGTGTGTGTGTGTGTGTGTGTGTGTGTGTGTGTGTGTGTGTGTGTGTGTGTGTGTGTGTGTGTGTGTGTGTGTGTGTGTGTGTGTGTGTGTGTGTGTGTGTGTGTGTGTGTGTGTGTGTGTGTGTGTGTGTGTGTGTGTGTGTGTGTGTGTGTGTGTGTGTGTGTGTGTGTGTGTGTGTGTGTGTGTGTGTGTGTGTGTGTGTGTGTGTGTGTGTGTGTGTGTGTGTGTGTGTGTGTGTGTGTGTGTGTGTGTGTGTGTGTGTGTGTGTGTGTGTGTGTGTGTGTGTGTGTGTGTGTGTGTGTGTGTGTGTGTGTGTGTGTGTGTGTGTGTGTGTGTGTGTGTGTGTGTGTGTGTGTGTGTGTGTGTGTGTGTGTGTGTGTGTGTGTGTGTGTGTGTGTGTGTGTGTGTGTGTGTGTGTGTGTGTGTGTGTGTGTGTGTGTGTGTGTGTGTGTGTGTGTGTGTGTGTGTGTGTGTGTGTGTGTGTGTGTGTGTGTGTGTGTGTGTGTGTGTGTGTGTGTGTGTGTGTGTGTGTGTGTGTGTGTGTGTGTGTGTGTGTGTGTGTGTGTGTGTGTGTGTGTGTGTGTGTGTGTGTGTGTGTGTGTGTGTGTGTGTGTGTGTGTGTGTGTGTGTGTGTGTGTGTGTGTGTGTGTGTGTGTGTGTGTGTGTGTGTGTGTGTGTGTGTGTGTGTGTGTGTGTGTGTGTGTGTGTGTGTGTGTGTGTGTGTGTGTGTGTGTGTGTGTGTGTGTGTGTGTGTGTGTGTGTGTGTGTGTGTGTGTGTGTGTGTGTGTGTGTGTGTGTGTGTGTGTGTGTGTGTGTGTGTGTGTGTGTGTGTGTGTGTGTGTGTGTGTGTGTGTGTGTGTGTGTGTGTGTGTGTGTGTGTGTGTGTGTGTGTGTGTGTGTGTGTGTGTGTGTGTGTGTGTGTGTGTGTGTGTGTGTGTGTGTGTGTGTGTGTGTGTGTGTGTGTGTGTGTGTGTGTGTGTGTGTGTGTGTGTGTGTGTGTGTGTGTGTGTGTGTGTGTGTGTGTGTGTGTGTGTGTGTGTGTGTGTGTGTGTGTGTGTGTGTGTGTGTGTGTGTGTGTGTGTGTGTGTGTGTGTGTGTGTGTGTGTGTGTGTGTGTGTGTGTGTGTGTGTGTGTGTGTGTGTGTGTGTGTGTGTGTGTGTGTGTGTGTGTGTGTGTGTGTGTGTGTGTGTGTGTGTGTGTGTGTGTGTGTGTGTGTGTGTGTGTGTGTGTGTGTGTGTGTGTGTGTGTGTGTGTGTGTGTGTGTGTGTGTGTGTGTGTGTGTGTGTGTGTGTGTGTGTGTGTGTGTGTGTGTGTGTGTGTGTGTGTGTGTGTGTGTGTGTGTGTGTGTGTGTGTGTGTGTGTGTGTGTGTGTGTGTGTGTGTGTGTGTGTGTGTGTGTGTGTGTGTGTGTGTGTGTGTGTGTGTGTGTGTGTGTGTGTGTGTGTGTGTGTGTGTGTGTGTGTGTGTGTGTGTGTGTGTGTGTGTGTGTGTGTGTGTGTGTGTGTGTGTGTGTGTGTGTGTGTGTGTGTGTGTGTGTGTGTGTGTGTGTGTGTGTGTGTGTGTGTGTGTGTGTGTGTGTGTGTGTGTGTGTGTGTGTGTGTTTGGGAGGAGGGTAATATTTTCTAACATGGGTGACCTACTATAGCTCGTCTTGTCAGGCTTTTCGTGCACAGGTAGAATTATTCTCCACTCTGTTACTATTCAAGGCATTTCCAGTCCAGTGCTCCCTTTGTCCGACAACAACGACGCGAACGTTTTTTTTTTTTTTTTTTTTCTAATGCATATCACAGCAGATTTAAATTCCTGCAGAAACACTGAAACAATAATTATATCTAAATCAAACTCCTTCATTAACAGATTTAAACTTCTTTGTCTATTAAGGGGAGTAACTTATAATTGGAACTCGGTAGGATACTAGTGATTCCTCAAAACTATGCCAGGAAACAGACCCCCTCCATATGGAATAATACAGGGGATGTGTTTTGTAGCTGAGTTTGGAGGCCTACATTGACTCCAAATTGAACACACACACACAAAAGTTGTTTCCTTTAATGTTGTGGGAGTTTGATAAAGTTCATGGTGGTGACGCAGGTATGATTATTTTCTTCTCCAGTATAAAGAATGATATGCTTCTTATGTGTCGTGTGTTAGGTGTAGTGTACAGTCGGCGGCAAATATCCTGTCTCCAAATTTGCTAAGTCATAAAGTAAGTATGGAAATATAAGCTTCACAGGCTCGTAGACTAAAAAAATAAGAGATGTTTATTAATTTACCTCATGGATAGTGTAATTCTGTATTGGTGAATGAGTTGTTGGATGATTATAATTATTAGCCTTTGTTATCCTTCAAGTGGCCCTGAGTAAGGTGCATGACAGGACATTTGCCGCCGACTGTACATCATAATATACGATGTGGATAGAACAGGTAAGGTGGGTGTCAAGGCGTACTCTTTACCACTTAACGTTCATGTATACCAGCGAGGTGTGGAAGCCAATTGCATCTCATGTTCAGTAATGTCCTTCCGCTATTATAGTCAGAATATATGTATGTCAGGCAGTATTAGAGATGCATTTGATTTACATTGCTCATGCATGGGTATTCGGTGGGTTTCTCTCAGTTAATTCGTCACACACGTTAGCAGCAACAATACAATTTAATAATTACTAAGCCTATATGTATACCTTTATAACTACTAACTATTTAACAGGACAGGCCGACCACTACAGATGGGTTTTATTGATATATATATTTGAGGAGTAAGATGTGCTGCATGCGACCTCCACCTCCCTTACTAATGTTATAGCAGTAATAACAAAAGTAATGGAATGGAGTGTATATAGGGCTCCGACATGGTAAAAGGAATGTTGTGTAAACGAGTGTCTGGAGAAGTGGTATGGGATATAGGCTACTGTGTGTGTGTGTGTGTGTGTGTGTGTGTGTGTGTGTGTGTGACTGTGCTTAAGTGTGCGTTTGCGTGTGCGTGCATTTGTCTGTGTGCGCTATTGCATTCGTGTGTGTGTATATGTAAGTGTGTGTAAGTGTTCGTTTATTAGTGTGCGTTTGAGAGTTTGTGCTCGCGTGTGCATGTGGGGCCTTGAAGCACCCTCGAGTCGATGATGGAATACGTAATGAGTGAGTGAGTGAGGCAATTAGCGCTCAAGGCAAACAGATGAGTGGAAAAGCGAATGTGGGAGTGATTGTCGGATGAATACAGGGAAATTACCCGAGTTGTAAGAAGGAAGGATGAAGGTAATGGAGGGTTGTTGAGTGGTTAGCCAATGAATACCGATAAAGTGGATGTGTTTTGATGCATGTTTCGCAGGAATTATGGTAACAGAAAGGTTATCGTAATTTTGCAAGAAGCCTGCCACATTATACAGAGCTGCTGACGTCTTCCTCATGCATTCCCTTGTCCAACTCCACAACATTTCTATCGACGGCAAATACTCTAAGAAATTCTTAAACTTTAAAACTTTCAATGAACCCACAACAGCTGGTTCCTTAATTAGATAACACACCTAAACTAACGCCAGATGATCTTAAGCGCTCCAAGAAAATCCCGTTATTCAAGGAAAGGTAGAGGGGGCCATGAATGTAAGGTATTGAAATGCAACTAGTTCTTTCAATTATTTCACGAAGCAGTATAATACATGCTGCTTTTTCATAACACATGCACATTGGAGGAATCTGTATACCCACCAATTCGTCAACATAATCATACCGTCTCTAAACATAATCTAGCGACTGAGTAGACCAGATGGAATTATTGCATATTACCATCAGCCACCACAACCACCTTCCCTGCAGTGTGACGTTGTACCCATGCAGGCGTCTCATGTGTTATGTATACACCACTCTCCGGGGCATATATTATTAATCACTAGGTTAATATTATATCTGCTCTAACATTCAGGGCTCATAATTACCATTTTTCGCCAGAATTTCTAAATCTCTGACTTTGTATTTTCTTATTGTTTTTCCTTTTCCTTTTTGTTTCAGTTTGTGTCTTACTAATGTTCTGTGACTAATCTCTGTTTACATTCCATCAATATATATATTTTCTCCCCAGTTTACAGAGACTTGGTTGATAATTATTAATACGAATTTAGTCTGACAACTGAAGTATTATATATAACCTTTAAGAACTCTGTGACCGTGTACAATTCGGACCCTGTGATCACACGTGTACGAAAATTGGAGGTTTCTGATTCATCCAAACTATGCCCGGAAACCAGTCCCTTCAATATAGGCGGTGTTTCGTGGTAATATTTGAAGGACTCGTTTACCCCCATTTTTTCGACGACATCACGGTCCCCTTAAAGTATACATTCATGTTTTTGTGCAAATAATTAGAAAAATATTTAAGAGTCAGGGGTTATTATTGTATTTATTCATTGGCTTTATATGAGCCTCACTGACAGACTCCCTCTTTTCCCCTCTTGTCCAACTCTGATGTCCGAATAGCCCTCTTTTTTCAGTTGTCGGGATAAACAGCATCACATATGGCACTGATTACCACAAAGTACAAAATGACCAAATTCGACTGCTTTGCATATTTTGTAACCCAATTATTTTTGCATGTTTTCAGTAATTTTTTCATGTAGTGTAGCATAGACCAAACCATTGTTAAGTTTCTCGTAAAAGATAAAAACTATCTACTAACTAAATCGATCCCACTAATGGTAGTAAGTGGTAAATCTTATACAAAAATATCGAATTCCCTCACACTCTCGTCACCCCATAAATCAATGCATTGCCCATTTTCTGTCACTGTTGAGGAGTGATGGTTCTCTGTGATTGAATTGTAGGGGTGACTCAGAGATCCTGTTGCAAGACGTGAAACTCTTCCTGTGTATATTGGGTTGTTAAGTTTGTTTTCGTTTAACTTTTTAATAGTCGCTATAGCTTTGAAAGGTCCCTATTATATTAAGAGACACAAGATCGTACTGGCTATTTTTGCTTTAGCTTCGAGTATGAATATCATCTCAATTGGTACAGGATTCCCTTTGCCTGATAAATCATTTGGCGTTTGCCCAGAGGAAAGTGTTATAGTTGAGTTAGGCAGCCCAGGAATTAATTAAAGTGATAGTACACTTTTGATATACTGGACTACATTGATTCTAACAAATTATGTCAGGAAACAGAACCAGATTAAGAAAAATAATGGTGGCCTGCTGCTTGGAATAATTTGAAGGAAACAGTTGCTCCAGATTTACCAACACTGCCCTACCCCTTAAAGTGTTGCCATCTGAATTGTTGTAGTAACCTCCGCTGTGGTCTCCTCCGTTGTGGTCTAAATACCAGTTATTGATCTACATATCAATGGTACACTCTCAATGCCTCATTTTGGATATTTTGTAGTTTTATACAATTTTTGGGGGGGGTCTGAACGGTTACCATTCCTTCGAACATCATACCCAGTGGAGGTGATAAAAATTTGGTTCGGCTTTGGTTTCCCTATGTTTAATTAAAAGAATCACAGAAGTGCCATTAAAATTTTTACTAATAGTAAGTTTCATAACATAGAGCCGGTGAGAGGTAACTATGTAGGTGAAATTATTACTTCAGAGTGGTTTGTTGTATAATGTAATAAGTAAGAATTAAGTGACTGATTATCCATGAGATTCTGCACGTCTGATGGTAGAACGTCACTTGAACCAAGACTATATAATAATAGTTAATTTAACATCTTCTGTTATACTGTATATCTGATAAAGTTTGTCCATTCACACTTACATATGATATTGATATCATAAACAGAGCTATTTTCACAATATTCTTCATTTTACACAATTTGTAGTTTCACCTTCACTCGATATTGCTTGATATTGTAAACATACGACTGGAGCGAAATTCTGCAGTCAAACATATTCCACAATCAGACGGACTCTCTGATCACTTCCCTTCGTTTCGTATCCAAGATTAATTATGGAGGGCCTGAAATTCTCTCTGATTGTGTTGGTCTGAACCAAAATCGTGTGAGAGAGAAGGGAGATACAGTCTGCTTCAGGCGTGTTGTTTCCCTCTTCTTCTGATACGGTACTTTAGTGGCTTACGTTTTTAGGTTTCTTCTTTTGTTTTACCATAGAGCCATGTGTAAGAATAGTCATGAGCTATGGTAGGTGCTGATGATGATGATGAGTATACTGGCTTCATACACTGGATATATTTATGTGTAAAGCCTCTTCTAACTTTACCCCATGACTCTTCCTGAAAAGTCTTATAGTTCTTATTTTTTTTAAAGTTCAGTGAAAATCGCCTGGTATTCATTGCAATAGTTTTTATCAACACAGAAATATAAGAACATTCCCCATGAACAGAACATGTCGTAAGAGAATATTGGCAACAGAAAGAAAAAGAATATTCAAAATCATGGCTACGGTTGTAGGTGCCACCATGCAGCCATGACCCCAATTTGGCACAGCCACCCGGAACCATAAAAGGCTATGGTCATTCGAGTTCACTGGTGTGTGTGTGTGTGTGTGTGTGTGTGTGTGCCATGGCTACACAGTGACCAACATACCACACCATGGTCCCTGTTGGCTCACTGCCTGTCGCACTCACACCCATGTACGAGTATAGGGAAGGGAGGGCAAGAATGTTTGGTAAAACAACAACATCTGTATCAGGAAGTGTTTTGTTTTCCACATGTACTGAAGTTAGTCACGTTCATTCCAGATCTGTTGTGTAGCCTACATGTAGTTTGGAGAGTTTCACAATTCTGTGGATTTCTGTACAATAATATGTATATGTATTGTGAACAATAGATGTTTGCCAGAAGTTGGTACAAAACCGACTCCAGAAGGGTTACTCGAAACAGGAATTACATGGATTTTTGTTCGCGACTGTACTATTAACTCAACATGGAACAAGTATAGGAAGGATGTAACAAGGTATGGGAACTCTATAACCCCAATTCATATAAGTTGTGGTGGTGAGGTTCCTAGTTCGTCGAAAATGATAATAAGAATGGATATGAAAAACCGTATATGAACGCCTGCCTCTAATCAATCCCAAGGTGAAAATCAATTACACAATAAGAACCGAAGCACATGATGTCGTTGTAATCCCTGCTGCTGCATACTACAAACTTTCTGTCACAGGTCACAATAACACCAACGTTCATAGTGGCTTAATTAAGGACCCCCATGATGTAGTAAGAAAATTGGAGGAAACTAACATCCCTTACCCTTCCCTCCCCATGCATCTGTTTATTTGTAAGATATGAGGGTGGGTACCATTATGTAGATATAAGGGGCAGCTACTGAACAATGCAGTAAATACTAGCCACGGTAGTTTATTTTTTCCGCTTCACCTGGTTATAGTGCAAGCGTGTTTGTGTGTGTTTCGGATACTATTCAGGCTGTTTGTTGTGTGTGTGTGTGTGTGCTCGCGTGTGTGTATTTGCTCGTGCGTGTGTGTGTGTGCGTGTATGTGTGTGCTCGTGCGTGTGTATTTGCTCGTGCGCGCGCGCGTGTGTGTGTGTGTGTGCTCGTGCGTGTGTGTGTGTGCTCGCGTGTGTGTGTGTGTGTGTGTATGTGTGTGTATGTGTGTGTGTGTGTGCTCCTGTGTGTGTGTGTGTGAGTGTGTGAACATTATCGTATATCGAAATGGCTGGAATGAAACTGTTATGGTATATGACATTCCAGGGAGACACGGTGAGAGATATTGTGTATTTTGCCCTTTATTAATTTGTTGTAAGTAACTTTAACATATAGACTGAAACTAGATGGTGATGATGATGATGATGATGATGATGAGGAGGAGGAGGAGAAGGAAGAGGAAGAGTCGTAGGGATTAAGTGGTGATTTTAATGGTGTTCTCTCAAGGTGAAGAGATGGTTGAGTAATGATGAAGTGATGAGTATGATGATGAATTAGTGGATATCCTGTGGTGTGGTGAATCATTATAGAAGAGCATCACCACAACCACCACTAGTATCACCACCACCATCATTACCACCACCATCACCACCATCACCACCACCATCACCACTACCATCATCACCACCAAAATTACCACCACCACCACCACCACCACTACCAGCACCACCACTACCAGCACCACCACTACCATCATCACCACTAAAATTACCAGTACCATCACCACCATCACCACCACCACCACCACCACCAAAAGCACCATCACCACTACCACCACCACCACTATCACCACCACCGCTACCAGCACCACCACCACCACCAAAAGTACCATCACCACTACCACCATCACGTTCCTCAGGTCAATAATGGGCCAGCAGTGGAAGTCAGTGGCAGGTTAATTTAATTACTCCAATTCTGCCAGTCTCCTCGTCTTCTGTTCTTACCTTCTCCTCGTTCTTTCCTTCCTTCCTTTGTTATTTCTTTCACTTCTCGTCATTTTTTTTATTTATCACTTGTGTTTCTCCTTTAACGTTGTAAATATTCACTAACCTATTTTATTTTTCCATTCCCCCATTTTTTTTTTTTTTTTTTCCCTCACAATCCTTAGTTCTTCGTTCCATCTTTCGCTTCCTGTTATTCCACTTATCTTCCTCACTGGCTTGTTGTTTTCTCTTCTTTCTTCACCAATGTCATCTTCCTTACACCTTCCCTTTCTCTTCTTTCTCCTTACTTCACCTTCCTTCTTTCCTTCCTTCTCTTTCCAATACTATTCTCCTCCATCCACGCTCCTCCTCCCTTCTACCTACTTTATTCTATTTCTCTTCTTCTTCCACGCTCCTCCTCCCTTAACATCTTTCCACTCCTACCTACATTATTCTCTTTCTCTTTTCCTCCTTCACTCTTCCTCCCTTTCCCTTTCTTATCACTCCTACCTTCTTTATTCTCTTTCTCCTCCTTCCACGCTCCTCCCTTAACATCTTTCCACTCCTACATTCTTTATTCTCTCTCTTTTCCTCCTTCACTCTTCCACCCTTCCCCTTTCTTTCCACTCCTACCTTCTTTATTCTTTCCTTTCTCTGTTCCTTCCTTTCATCACTCTTCCACCCTTCCCCTTTCTTTCCACTCCTACCTTCTTTATTCTTTCCTTTCTCTGTTCCTTCCTTCACTTTTCCTCCCTTCCCCTTTCTTTATTCTCTTTCTCCCTTCCTTCCTTCACTCTTCCTCCCTTCCCCTTTCTTTATTCTCTTTCTCTTTTCCTCCTTCACTCTTCCACCCTTCCCCTTTCTTTATTCTCTTTCCCTTCCTTCCTTCACTCTCCCTCCCTTCCCCTTTCTTTATTCTCTTTTCCTTTCTTCACTCTTCCTCCCTTCCCCTTTCTTTATTCTCTTTCTCTATTCCTTCCTTCACTCTTCCACCTTTCCCCTTTCTTTCCACTCATACCTTCTTTATTCTCTTTCTCTTTTCCATCACTCTCCCTCCCTTCCCCTTTCTTTATTCTCTTACTCTTTTCCTTCCTTTCATCACTCTTCCTCCCTTCCCCTTTCTATATTCTCTTTCCCTTCCTTCCTTCACTCTTCCTCCCTTCCCCTTTCTTTCCCTCTGTCATTTCTCTCGTGTATTTTTAGGGGTTCCGGCACAAGTATTGGGGCCAGTTGAAGGTCACGATGGCCTCTTGGTTTGTCACTGCCTAATTTAGTAGTCCCTAGTGGCCACATATACGGATATATATTGATTCCTCCAAACTAGGTTATGTAGGTCAGAAATCCCCTGCTCGTTTACTGAAGGAGTCTGTTTGTTGCCTGGCGTAGGTTGGAGGAATCTGTTGTAGCCTCCCAGTTTGACCACAAGAGACTACAAACCGCTTATGTACACAATGAAACCGAGCATTTTTTTTTTTTTTTTTTTTTTTTTTTTTAGTGCAGTTTTACACGCAAGTTACTTTTGTGATAAGATTCCAGTTACAGGTTAATGCGATTACAAATGTTGCCTTTTACTTGTTTGGGTGACGTGTTACTACAATTACAAGATGGTGGTTATAAAAATGCTACAATCTCTGTGTAATTTAGAAAGGTTCAAAATTAATAGCCTATGAGCTGGATCCCTTGTCTGTCGAGGGTCGTGACATACCTAGAACCTCCACACCAATTGAAATCGGAAAGTAGGGTATTGATGTTGATGATGATGATGATGATGATAAAAGAAACGCTTGAGTGTTAATGGATGGTGATGATGATGAAAGAAACGCTTGAATGTTAATGGATGGTGGTGATGATGAAAGAAACGCTTGAGTGTTAATGGATGGTGATGATGATGAAAGAAAAGCTTGAGTGTTAATGGATGGTGACGATGATGAAAGAAAAGCTTGAGTGTTAATGGATGGTGACGATGATGAAAGAAAAGCTTGAGTGTTAATGGATGGTGACGATGATAGTTCAGGTTATTGTAAAGGACAGTGGTGAAATTTGTGATAATAGTGATAATGGTGAATGTTGTGATGGTAGGTTGATGACAGTGATAGGCTTAAAATGTTGATGATGAAAATACACTTCAGCTAAAATTACACTACCGTTAACAGGATGACATTTAAATACTAACATTAATAGATTGGAAATACCATAAGATAATAATAACCTCGCCATCCAATAGAAGATTAATTCCATATCTATATATATTATACCCTACGTAAGATTCGTATTTTGTTATCAGTACGAACGCTGAGATGTAAAGGTGATGGAAACGTTGAGTAATTTGCAATGTAAACAACTTCTGCCACTGAATATGTTGGAAAATAAACTGTGGAAACATTTTTTATAGGCAGTGTGTACAGTGCAATGAGTAAGTAATAAACACCTCGGAAAAGTTGAAGAATAGAGACAGTGAACACATTGAGTTGTAATGAAACTAAAAATGTTGATAATATTAGATACTGAAAAAGTTCAAAAATTCAGATACTGATAACGGAGGGAAATTTATGTACTGGAAACGTTGGGAATTAAAAAGAAAAAATTGTGGGTAGTGTTTACTTTAATATATAAATGCAACGAAAACGTTCAGATATAAAGGCACTGTAAAAGTTGAAAATAATTAATAATAATAATAATAATAATAATAATAATAATAATAATAATAATAATAATAATAATAATAATAATAATAATAATAATAATAATAATAATAATAATAATAATAAAAATAATAATAAAAATAATAATAATAATAATAATAATAATAAAAATAATAATAATAAAATTAAAAAAATAATAAAATAATAAAGACTGAATACATTGTTGTAGACACTGTGTCGTCTGAAAAATAATAAAACACTGTCGAGGTTTCTTTAGTAACAATGTGTATATACGTTTATAAAAGACTAAGGTCAAGGGGGAGAACTACGCCTCAGAGTATCAGGATTCAGGGAGGCAGAACAAATCCCTTTAAGTCTATTATCTATTATCCTCTGTGATTAATCCCATTTGTCGGGGTTTGCCTCAATCATCTCCGTTCTGCCTCTGGGGATAATATATTTTTTTCTAAGTCCGTTCAGTTGATAATTTGCTGTTCTATATGTGTATGTATAGTTGAAGATAATACAAAGTTATGTAGTTCGTATGTAGTATCTAAACTCTTACTTAAACTCTTTTGTGTCCTTTGCATCCTCCAAATTGTACCAGGCAACAGCTACCTTAGTATAAGTGTAGGAATTCTATTATAGTGTACCGATAGATTGGAGTAATCAGTATCCCTTTAATATAACTCTAAGATAATATCCTCTGAAGTAAAATCAATTGCTGTCTACACAATTTCTTCCCCGTGTGATATGTACGCAGTGAAGGATTTTAATATATGTTTTTATTTAGGTTATCACGTTCGAAATATTTATTATGAGATATTGAAGGGCAGGAGGAAGAGAAAAAGAGGCTGAACTTTTAGCAGGGAACTGTGAATGAGATGGCGAGGAAAAAGACGTGAAAAAGAAGTCGACGAGAGGCAATAAAGGAGACGTGAGGGTAAGGGATGGGAGGTGATGATGGACACAGGATGAAGGGAGATGAGGGAAAAAATATTATGAGGTGAGTGAAGCCGAGAGGAAATAACGAGAGAGGAAGGAAGATAAGGGAATAGGAGAGGATTGGATGGAAGATATATGTGTGTGTGTGTGTGTGTGTGTGTGTGTGTGAAAAAAAAAATGAGGAAATGAATGGAGAGGGGAAAGTTGGTGAGCGAGTGAGAGAGTGAGAGAGAAGGGGGGGGGGGGTTTATTGATATGTAGAAACGCAAGAATCGTGAGGAGTGAATGGCAGAGAAAATTACAAAGGGTCAACAAACAGGAAAGGAAGAGGAGGAAGGAGAAGGGTCGAACGCGGAAAGGAAGAAGGACGGGCACACAAGATTTAATTACCGAGAGAGAAAAAAATAGTTAGGAGTAACGAGGAAGGGAGGGAGAGAGTTGGTTGGTTGGTGAGGAGGGATTTGTGAGGGGGACGGAGGCAGAGAGGGAAGAGAAGAGTGAACGGTGGCTGGGGAAGTGTAGGAAAGGAAGGGTGAGAAGCTGGACGAAGGGGTGGTGGTGGTGGTGGTGGTGGTGAGGGGGTGAAATGGAGATAAATGATGAGAGCAGGGTGAAGTAAGGTAGTCAGAATTAGATGGGTAATGTAGGGGTGGTGGTGGTGGTCAGCAGGGTAAGGAGGAGGGTGAAAGGGAAGTATTCAGAATTAGAAGGGAAATGTAGAGTAGGTGATAAGAAGACTGAAAGGGAAGTGAGAAGGAGAGAAGAAATATTCGAAGTCCATTTTGTTGTAGATTGTCATGTAGAGGTAGGTACAATTTGACACAGTAATTCGTGGTACAGCCCAGGTGGAAGATGCTTGTCCCTCTCCAGTAACCATTGACAATTGTCTGGCATTTGCTTATCGTCACCATCCCACATCATTGTTTCTGACCCTGGTATATCTTATTGGTCGCAATGTAACCTGATACTGGAAGGAGCTGAGCATCTACCACCAGGGCTGTACCATAAATTCATGTGTCCAACTGTGCAAGTAACGAGGGTAACGTTGATGAGCCTACTGCGTGTAACCCCAGAATCCTGCTGTGATTACGGGATTTTCTACACTACATGAACTCGGAATAATTGCACCATGATTAATTTAGTTGGCCACTTGATTCTTGAGGGTTTCCTAAGTTGAAAATAATTGCTTATCATCAGCCAGAGTATAATAGAATAAAGTGATTCAACGTGATGAAAGGCTAATTGGTTAATCATACTTATCTGTAATTGAATTTCACGAGAACACCCTTAACTAACGTAGTCAGTCCCGTGGTGCTCCATAATTGCTGAACCTGTATTCAAAATTAATGGTACCGTGTTACCAAAATCAGTGAGAAACGTTCAGATTAACGATGATACCTAACTAACCAACATGATATTCTGAAATCTATTCCTTAAAGCTCCTAATCTAAATATTTGAGAGCTACATAAACAAAAAAAGAGTCTATGCAACGTGCGAACTCTCCAGCCTTTCGACTAATAACCTGATACTTACAAGTCTGTCGTGTTCCTATCTATCCCTCGTCACCTTTACAACATCTAAATTATGGTTAAAAAAGCTCCAATTTGACAGAGAGAATGAGAAGGAGCATTGCTACGTATACCAGTCAATATTGTGAGTGAGTGTACAATCACGAGCACTAATAAGTAAAAAACGGTAATACATGATAATGGTTCGTCACCCAAGATTCATCAATATTTTAAATTTATTACAGTATTTGCAACGATGAAGCACCAAGGGGCCTGAGTTAATAAAGGACTTAATAATGGGATGACAAACGCACATCTTCCCTTCCTGAGCCTGAGAATATTAAAAAACGAAAAACCAAAAAAATAACTCCTATTTTCACCTCTCCGAAACTTTGATTAATCTATGTCTTAAAAACATACATTATCACATCTTCCAAGGGTGTTTGGTAATTAACTTTTAAACTCTTCACACAGTATGACGCTTCAACTTTCCCTGAAAAAAAATATCCACCTACTTAATGACGTCACGATTTTTTTTTTTTTTTTTTTTTTTTTTTTTTTTTTTTTTTGTCTTATCGTATGTCAGCATAAGGTGCAAATTGGGGGGAGCAAAGGCTATATAGTGTGGGAAGGAGGGAAGTTTGGATGGAGGGAAGAATGCTGTGAGGTGGAGAGTGAATTTGTCGTGTGCTTTTGGGGATATTGGCGCATATGTGTGCTTGTACGAGAGAGAGAGAGAGAGAGAGAGAGAGAGAGAGAGAGAGAGAGAGAGAGGCCCCAGTTGATGAAGTTATGTCTTCCAAGTCCATCTTAAGGGGGTGCGGGAATAGGGGGATAGGCTTGGGGGGGTGCGGGGGGGTTTGTGGGTGCGGGAGTAAGGGGACAGGCTTTGTGGGGGGGGGGGGGTTAGGGGGGTGCGGGAATATAGGACAGGCTTTCAACCAACCCCAAGCCTGTCCCCCTATTCGCGCACCCCCCCAGTCCCCACCCCCCCCCAGCCTGTCCCCTACTCCCGCACCCCCTTAAAATCCTCAGGGAGAAGTGTGATATATATCTTTAACATATTTTCTAGCATACTATATAGACATTGCATCCCTTTGCTCACTCTCACTCAAATCAGAATGAAAAATAATGTCAGCGTTCGTGGAAATTAATAAAATATGCATCGACTTCCATCCGGATTTGCTGATGGGATTATACAGACACGCGAGAGATGATTATTTTCAGTTTTTTTTTTATCTCATGACTGTTCAGTGGATGATTCTGAATGTCATGAAAGGGTAGTGCATGAGCAAGGAATGGGCACTGAGAAATAATGTAAATGTTGGTATCTCGGTGTGGAATGACGGATGAATGAATGCAGGTGAGAAAAAAAAAAATTGAGTGATTATTGGTGAGAGTATGTATGAATGAATGAGGGTAAAAAAGAGTACAACTGAGAGTATGTGAGTGACAGTACGAGCATAAAATGAGAGGAAGTATGTGAAATGTGGATGAAAATCGGAGTGAAATATGTGTGTATGTATGTATGTATGTATAAGTGCGTGTATTTTGTGTATGTATGTATATCATGTTTACTTGTATTTATAAACGAGGTTATCATATTAGCATCATTGAAGCATTTTTATACCAGCAAGTTTCAGTGCAACTTTGCCAGCATAATACTATACTATTTATTATTGTCTTGCAGAAAAAATAAATAAAACGCAAATTCCTGAAGTTAAGGGGGTGTGGGAATAGGGGGACAGACCTGGAGGGGGGGTTTAGGGGGGTCGGGGTGAGTGGGTTTGGGGAGTGCGAGAGTAGGGGGACAGGCTTGGGGAAGGGGGGGGTTAGGGAATGCGGGAATAGGGGACAGGCTTTCTATACCCACCCCAAGCCTGTACCCCTATTCCCGCACCCCCCAAACCCCCTCCAAACCTGTCCCCTACTCCCGCACCCCCTTAATGATCCTTCAACACCATCAGCAAGTGTAGGAATTTTTGTGGCCACCTGTTGTATGTGTGTTTGTGTGTGTATGTGCTTTCATGTGTGTTTGGGTAGAGTTTGTGTACTGTATGTATGTGTGTGTGTATTGGTTTTACTCTTTTATGTTTGTGGAGTTGTGATTTGTGTGTTTGCGTGTGTATGTAGTTCCGTGTGTGTGAGTATGTGGGTTACTGTGGCAATAGGAAAGGTAAAACAAAAATAAAGAGTAAACAAACAGAAGAAGGGTGAGAGAATCAGGAAGGGCGAGACTGGTTGGTTCCTGGTGGTATTGTTACTCTCTCTCTCTCTCTCTCTCTCTCTCTCTCTCTCTCTCTCTCTCTCTCTCTCTCTCTCTCTCTCTCTCTCTCTCTCTCTCTCTCTCTCTCTGTCTCTGTCTCTCTGTCTCTCTGTCTCTCTGTCTCTCTGTCTCTCTCTTTGCAACACATACACACACACAATAGCAAGCCATGCATTACTGCCAAACTATAATGAGAGAGATTAGAGGGATAATTCTCTTTAGTATGCTGCTACTATACAGCTGTGATGGTGTCGGTGAAGGGGGTCATCTATTGTGTGGCTAAACTGCATGAAGGAGGACCACTGATTAATTCAAACTCTGCCACCAATCTGACTACTAGTGGTCCATGTTACGTGTACCAGGGTCATTCATTTTTGTCCCATAGTTTTAGAGAACATAGTATAACCCTTCAGCTCGACCACAAAGGATAATATAATCGATCCCCAATAGAGTATACTGTAAGACGTGTATTGATTGTATTATGTGTAGGTTATGTATAGCTTCATCGTTCTCCCTTCTTTGTGTTGTGAATTTATCTGATTTTGTGTCCCTTGGTGGCTGTGAGAATCAATATGTTGGAAAATATGACCCGCCTGTAACATAACTTTCATTTTGTATTTATGGGCAATCTGTCAATTCCTTGGTTTATCCTTGTACACCTCAGCTCCATCCATCCATCCCTCTACCCCAATAGCATATCTCTTTCACAATTTCCACTCTGTTGTCTCCTACTTTTGCAACTCATAACTAACATTTCTGCCTTCCATTTTCCCTCCTTCACCTTCCCTCCCTCACACATCCCTTTTTCTCGTAAAGTTCTCATAGTGAGTGCCTTCCCCAAGTTAGTATAATGTAAATATAATTATGTTTTGAGAGAGGTTGCGTCACCCGTATTCTTGCATTCCTCTCCTTGTCATACCTCGAGCTTTCTCAACTTTAGAAGAGAAAATCCTGACTCTTGTTACGAAACACACAGACAGGTACAGTAATGGAATAATTTTGTTATGGTCGAGGTGGAGGCTGCTGCTAGCTGCTTCCTATAAATTATGCCAGGGAACGGAGTAGTACCTCACCACGAACAGGAATCAGTTCTGTGGTAAGAAAAAAAAAAATATATTGTCCCCGATTTGCCACCGTCACACCTGCCACTACCTGACTGCCTTTCCTATACCAACCACACGACAACCAACCTGTATCCTCTCACCCGGCCCTCTCCTTCCCTCCCCACCCTGTCCCACCAAGGACCACCCTGCACCCGCCCTACTCACCCAGTGCTGCCAAGATCCCGCCCAGTCCCACCCGCCCTGTCTTGCCCCGCCTCACCCCGTCCTGTGTCGTCTACCCACACGGGAAATCCAAAGTCATCATTATGTGAGGTGGCAGAGGGGAAATTAATGTTGAATGGCAGAGTCCGAGTGAGGTTACAGGTGGAGCCACGAGGAGGCGCTCAGGAGCCAGCCCCAGGGTCAGACCTCGCTCAGCCGTCACGGGGAGCACACGGCCGCCCCGCCCCGCCCAGTCCCGCCCCACCCCACCACCCCCCTATAGCTCACCTGGACGAGCATCAACATTTGGGAGGACCATCAACAGTATGTGCTGCATCCCGTCCCTGTCCCCGCCCCTCGAACTACACCTGACATCGCTCAACTTAACGTAGTGTTCACTGTTGATAGTTGCTGCTGCAGAGAACTAATTAATTTTCTGTCGACTACTACGTGCCGATCCAGAGAACTTGTTATTTTATATAGTCGACTGCTACGAGCTATGAGAGAGAACCTATATATTGGCGAATGCTACATGTTGTAACAGAAAACTTATTTTCGATTGTCCCAAGCTGCGACAGAAATCTTGTACATAATATTTTCCTCCAAGTTGCATCGGAGAACTTATATACTGTCAACTGCTACTTGTTAATAAAGAAACTTTGTGCATACCGTATATACTAGACTGCTATTAAATGTTCATACAAGCCTGTATATTTATAAATATATACTATATTTGCTACTAGCTATTTAGTAACTTTCCAGATTGCATATACTCTTGAAACTGACCTTAGTATCACACAGTTATATACGTACTAGAAAGTATTAGTGACGGTACCAAATATACCGGTATATTCCACGACTGTATCACTACCACATACATCTAGACAAAAACTGTATTTTAGTGATTGGTGAACACAACTGGACACTTGGAAATTATTGCTTTTCTTTCTCATCGGTGTTTCAGTTGCTCCCACGTTCGTTCATTCGTCACTGCGGGTTTGACAGGTGTTTGTACAGATACTCGCCGTAACTTCAGCCGATAATAATCACAAGTGGTTTGTGCTGGGATCAAACACAACAGTAGTAGGGAATATACACACCAAGACAACCCTTCAAGATATCCACTCAGCCAGCCACCTACCCACCCAGCCACCCACACCACCAGAGGTCCATCCTGCTAAGCCATCTACTACTACTACTACTACTACCAGAAGTAAGTGTGTTGTTGACATGGGATGTTGTTGTAGAGTTTGACCCCCACACCGGGAAAGAAGTGACTCGATGGGGCCAATTAATGACAGGTTAGGTTGGGTCAGGTAGCAAGAGTAGTGTGGTACAGTCTCGGTCAATAGTCCTGCAAACACCTTCTAATGAGATGGCTTCGAGAAATGATCCGAAACTATAGCTATTGGTCTCTGTAATATTAGTTCATAAGATTCACTCAAATAGCTCTCTTTCATTCACCAGGTGGCAGGACTTTAAACCATGACTGTACCTGAGAGCAAATTAGTAATGGGGGAGTATTGGATGAGATATAGGGTAGTCATTATCAAGGAACTACGTAAGACTTAACAGATATAGGGGAATAGGAAAGGGGACAAGCCACTGGTCAGAGAGTGCGATGGCAGGGCTGGGCAAGGGCAGGTCATATGAATAAGGTCACAGGTCATAAATAGTGTTAGACCCGAACGAACTGGGGAAGGGAGGTCACAGGGATTAGGTCACAGGTCATAAACAGAGTCTGATTCTAAGGAGTTGGGAACGAAAGGGGCCATGGGAGGGAGTGTAGGTAAGGGTAATCAGGTCATGAGTCCAGGAGAGTGTCGGACCTTTGGGAGATCATGCATGTAGGAATGTGAAGACGGTACTCAGAGTCAGATGGCGTGTAGGGGAATCGACAATACCTGCATGGGGCGGGAGGAGGGGATGGGTAGGTAACAGTTCTAGGGAGGTAATAATGTGTCAGACGTGAAAATGGGGGGAGGGGGCGGTAGGTAGGTCTCCGTGGGTGTACTGTAAAATAATGTATAAAACCTGAACAGGAAAAGGAATAAAAGGGAATATGGCTGTGGGTGAGGCAAATACCAAGTTAGGGAATAATATAATGACCTAAATTAGATGGAGGGAGACAAGTTACAGGTCAGTGGGTACAAAATATGACCCTGATGGGAAGGGGGAGGGAGGGAGAGAGCAGGTCGTGGGTGTACGTAGTTATGTATGTACACGATATGGACGGGACAGGGGACCAGGGATAGGGGAAGGGGACACACACCAGACCATGAGGTAATAATAATACGAGTAGAACAAGAAGGTAAAGAGAAAATGTTAACCAGTTATGAATTATGACCATAAGTTTAACCTCAGCAGAAATTGTTGGGGGTTTAATGGGGGGGGGGAGGGGGGGCAGGATGATTAGACGAGAAGGGTGAGGGAGGAAGGAAGGTGCATGGTCTTTGGATTGTAAGGGTATGATTGGTGTAAGAAGTGGTGTGATTGTAAGGGGATATATAGAAACTAAATGAGAATTGGAAAGAGGATAGGTACAGCAGCAGACTGGAGAGCTAAGGCAACAGGACGAGTAAATTGACCCATGCTGGAAATTGGGGACTCGTAAGACGGCATCCCAATAAACTGTGCTTCTCGTTGCTCCTGTAAGATGAACCTTGAGAAACCCAAAGCATCGATATATACGCATTCACAGAGACGGAAATTTCTCGTGTCCTATTGTCCATTATTTCACATTCTAGTCATTCTTGTGTTTTGTGCTTCGTTGCTCCTCTTCTCAGGTGTTACGTAGTTATTTAAGCTATATCGAATTTGTAAGGTGTTTGATTCTTGATGTCTGAACCTTGAGTAAGTAGCTATTGTTAGTAGTGGACGATGGGGGTTAACGTTCTGAAACTCAAAATGCGAAATCCAGTTTTTGTTTGATGTGTCTGCATAAAATTAACTCAAAATATTCATAACATAATTATGGTGTTGGGTGGTATCAGTCAGGGTGAGCGCTTAAAGTGACGGAATAAACTACCTCCATTATCTGTGTTTGAGAGGAGTGATAATTATAACCATGCACTCGAAAGTTGCTAATTATGCAACATTAAAATTCTGTTGATAACGCCCAGTCTTGTTTGGCTCTTGTGTCACGACTGATATAGTTTGTTCCTCGAAAATTTTGATTCTATAGATATTCATATTTAACTTAAGGGGGTGCGGGAGTTTGGGGGGTGCGGGAATAGGGGGACAGGCTTGGGAGGGGGTAGAAAGCCTGTCCCCTATTCCCGCACCCCTCAAAACCCCCCAAGCCTGTCCCCTACTCCCACACCCCCCAAAACCCACCCAAACCTGTCCCCTACTCCCACACCCCCCAAAACCCACCCAAACCTGTCCTCCTATTCCCGCACCCCCTTAAACTGTAGAGTATTTGATCTTGTCAGTCAGTGTTAACCGTTCAAATGTCTGAATGTTTAGTGACGAGCGTGAGAGAACTAAAGCAATTATGGATGTCCAGTGTTGTTATATTTGTTTATCATTAGTCTACTGAGGAAACAATACATAACTATAGTGCAAGTTTTGTCCTCCGTTGGCTCTGACAGATTGGTTTCTCATGTGTGTGTGTGTGTGTGTGTGTAGGTGTGTGGGTGTGTAGGTGTAGGCTTTGTGATTTGTGTGCGCATGCGTATCTGCGTGTGTGCACCTTGTTGCCTTGGATACAGAAGGTGGAGGACAAACCTAACCTTTCGAGGATTATGATTTAAGCAGGTAATTCTCACGTACGTTGCTCACATTACCGGTGCCTAAAGTCAGCTCTCCTAAGACCTGAATTATTCACCTGTAGCCACTAAGCCTCGACCTTACGAATTTGTGTGGTTGGATAATTAATCAAGAATTTGTAAGTGACTTGGAAGTTAGGAAGTCCTTCTAGCCCCGTCAAGAAAACAAAACAAACGAACAAACAAAAAGCCATTGAAGTTTGGATGATCGGTTGTGTGATATCAGTAACCTCGAGTTTGTAGAATACATTTTGCTTTTTATCTGAGTATCAGTAATTACCTTTTGTCATTCTGCATTGTATATAATTTGTAACCCACGCACCACCAGTAACCCAAGCTCTCCTTTACAGCGATCTATATTTTACCAAGTTATTTACATACCAATAAAACACATCCAAAGTTCTTTAAACTGTGTAAAATTAAGTAAATAATAGTACATTATTCGTTTTCGGTGGACAAGATTTAATAATTGTAATTGTATAGTTGCCGAAGAAAAGATGCTGTACGATACATTCCTGATTTTTTGAATCCACGTGAAACAATCCGAGTTGATTAAAGTATTATATTATATAATATTGATTTTGACCTATGATTATACATTTTCTTTTCAAGTTTGCTGGCTGTTTTCACTACATTAATGCTGTCTTCACTAAACGTATGGTTGATTCCTTTTTTGCCCATTATTATTATTATTATTATTATTATTATTATTATTATTATTATTATTATTATTGATTGATTTTTGTTCCATATCAAGCCTAATAGAATTTCCAGGGTGGTAGTGGTCTCTATACGGCAAAAAAAACATAAGAAACACACAATATCAAAAGCGTATCTGCTATTCATTATTTTCCGTTCCTACGCATCCCTGAAGTCTCCGTAATGGCCATCCTCTTATTTCATTTTAATGGGGTGGCCGCCCGAACACTCATGTATGTATACGTTTTGTGTGAGTGAATTTGTACTTACATGGTTGAAAGAAGAGTGGGTAAGAAGAGAGAAAAGCAAGGGTAGTGATGGAAGAATGGTGGTGGTGGTGTTGGAATTCTTTCATTGTTTGTTCAGTCTTATATACGTGTTGGCTCACTGATTCACCCTTCTGATTATCTGTGTGTGTGTGTCAGAGGGAGAGAGAGGGAGAGATTGAAAGAGAGATAGAGAGAAAGGTGTGTGTGTGTCAAAGAGAGAGAGGGAGGTGTGTGTGTGTCAGAGAGAGAGAGAGAGAGAGAGAGAGAGGGAGGGAGAGAGGGATGGAGGGAGGGAGTGAGTGAGTGAGTGAGTGAGTGAGTGAGTCAATTAGTCAATATGTGGTTTCGTGCAACATGTACCTTTATTACATTATTCGTGTATTTGGCCTACAACCAGTATATACATTGTAGCTATGATGAGTATGCGTGATCACTTTGCTCAGAATGTAACGCTAGTACATCATAACTTTATAACGCACGGTAGAGTACATACACGTGCAGTTGTTATGGTGTTTTCAGTGTATAGCAGAGGTAGTATGCTTATTTGAAATCAACTGGTAATGCATTATTTGTTTTTGTATTTTGTATATGTGTGGGAGAACGACGGCTGTTGTTGGAATAGTAGCATGTACTGTACGTAATCAGTAACAGTGCCGCCAGGTTGGGAAGGATGGATGGATGGATGTGTGGGTGGATGTGAAATATTGCACGTGTGGATGGATGGATGGATGGATGGATGTGTGGGTGGATGTGAACGCTTGCAGGTGTGGAAGGATGGATGGATGTGTGGGTGGATGTGAAAGACTGCAAGTGTGGATGGATGGATGTGGGTGGATGTGAAAGACTGCAAGTGTGGATGGATGGATGGATGGATGGATGTGTGGGTGGATGTGAAATATTGCACGTGTCAAAGGATGGATGGATGGATGTGTGGGTGGATGTGAAAGATTGCAAGTGTGGATGGATGGATGTGGGTGGATGTGAAAGACTGCAAGTGTGGATGGATGGATAGATGGATGTGTGGGTGGATGTGAAATATTGCACGTGTCAAAGGATGGATGATGTGTGGGTGGATGTGAAAAACTGCAGGTGTGAAAGAATGTAGACGTGTGATAAACAACATGTAGGTGTGTGAAATGCTGCAGGTGTTTCTTTTGTTGTTACTGATGGAGTGTTTTTGAGAAGAGTAGGGGAGGAGGGGAAAAAAGACGTGCTGGAAATTACTGATAAAAATGATAGTGTATACTGTATGTAGGTTTGGTTTATAGATAGATACACTCGTGATACGTAATTTCTGACCAGGGACGAACGGCAGGCACCACTCACACATACCCAGCATTCGAACTCAGCCTCTATAGGTGTACTGGGTGGGGAAATGAACAATACCAGGTGATTCGAAGCTTTCTACTCCTCACACTCTGGTTAGAAATTATGTATCACGAGTGTACAGTTACGAGCACTGATACTTATACAGCTTTGGTTGAAGCTTTGAATAGTCCAATTTTATCAACGAACTAATTCCAGTGGAGATCTTATTGTGTATGTATTTACTGTCTGTATTTAGGGTATTCGAAGCACACCTGGATGCTTATTAGTGCTCGTGACTATACACTATGGGTCAATATTTCTGTCCTGATCCAAGACACTATATGAATCTCTACCAACTGAAGATCGAAGGAGTGGGATGATAGGTTAGTAAAGATTCACGTTGTGTTTGGGATCAGGACATAATTTTTGACCTCCAATGGATGCACAGTACAGGATAGATAGATAGATGTATAGGTAGCAACACTTATAAGACACAACAGACTCCTTTCTACTACTGAGAATTCTAGGTAATATTATAAATCTGGAAGCCATTTGGACCAAGTTGTTGAAATTGTGTTTTCGCATTCGAGTTTTGGTGCGGTTTTAAAAGCATGGTAAATAAGAGCTATTGTTCGTAACCACTATATCGAACCCTGCCTTTGTGTTGAGTGGAGCAATGATTTTATGCGCACACACACATACACACACCTAGAACTCTAACAAACAAACACACACACATATATACACACGTTGATAAGAATGCAGGAATTGCTTTGAGTTCCGTGGGTTAATCAATGTGCATATGGTTGGATAATTGACCAGTGATAATTTTTCTTTACACACACACGCACGCACACACGCACACACACACACACACACACACACACACACACACACACACACACACACACACACACACACACACACACACACACACACACACACACACACACACACACACACACGCACACACACACAGACGCACACAGACGCACACACACACAAAGATATGAATCGACTGGAGAGGAAGGTTGAGAATGATGAAGGAGAAGCGGAGGAATAAGGAGAACATGTGAGAGGAACAAAGGAGAGAAACGATGCATGGTGGAGAGAAAGATTGAGAGAAGTTAGTGGAGGAAAGAAGAGGTGGAGGAAGAGGAAGAGAAAAAAGTGGTATGAGAATGATACTTGAACGCGAGAGAGGAAGAGAAAGTTATGAGGGTAAAGAGAGAAATGTTTCGAAAGGAAGTGGAGGAGGAAGAGGAGGTGTAAAAAGGAAAAGTTATAATCAAGTGGGGTGGAAGAGTGGTTGAAAATTTTAAAAAAGATAGAAGATTATTAAAGAAAAAATATAAGGTAAAGAAAAATAAAGTGGCTGGTTTGTAGTTGTTGAGATTATAACACCTTCAGTCTCGTCACCAGGATTCTGACTTCTGAACAGTTTATCACCGAACTGGATAACTAAAAAAAAAAAAAAAAAAATCGAGAGGAAAAGTTATGAAAGGAGAATTAATGAAGGAATAAAAGTTTTAGATAACCAGGTGAAAGAATTAAAAATATGTTCGGTGAAAATAGTGGACGGGGAGATTGGGTTTGGAAGAAGATAGAGCCCTAAACATCAAAGTGGAAAGGGAGAAGGCAAAACAAAAAAATATTGAAAGGGTAGAGTGTGGAAGTGAAAGCCAAAGGGTGGAGAAGGGAGAGAGAGAAAATATTGTAAGAAAATGTGACAGAGAGATTATACTCTAGGAGAAACTGAAAGACTGATAGGGGAAAGATAAATAAAAAACCTAGAGAGAGAGAGAGAGAGAGAGAGAGAGAGAGAGAGAGAGAGAGAGAGAGCACACACACCAGCCTGAAGGTAAAAGGGATGAGGCGGAGGAAGAAGAAGAAGAAGAGAGGGAGGAGGATAAAGAGAAGGAAGAGGGATAATAGAGTTAAAGTGAGGAGGTAGTGAATAGAGGCTTCAAGTGAATGGCGGAGGGAAAGATGGAAATGGAGGGAGTGAGAGAGACGTTGTGAGGGGGAGAGAGAGGGACGGTGAGTGGAAAGAAGGAAGGAAGGAAGGAATGGATTTGTATGATAAGTGGTGCAGAGAAGGAGAGGAAAAGGTAGGAAGGATAGAGCAAAGGAGCAAGGAAGGAAAGTAAGTACAGTGTGGAGCGAAGGAAGGAAGTAAGGTTTGTGATAAAGGAGTAAGTATAGAAAAGGAGGAAGGTAGACATAGAAAGAAGGGAAGTAAAGAGAAAATAATTAGAGAACAAAGATATATAATGTTAAGAATGGGAAAAATATTTGAGAAAAAAAATCTCCTGGAGTGTGTGAAAGAGAGAGAACGAAAGAGAGGTAAAGAGGGAGAAAAGTGAGACGAGGTATAGACGGAGAGTCAGGTAGGCGGAGAGGGAAGTGGAGAGGTGAATGCAGCTTAGGAGGGATGAAGGAACTGAAAGAAACTTGTTGGAAAAGGACTGCATGAGGCAAGAAGAAGCAAAGAAGAGAGTGAAAAGAAGCAGAGAGAGAGAGAGAGAGAGAGAGAAAGAGAGAGTGTCATTAGGAAATGTGTGTGTAGGAGGTGAGTAGGAGGGTAGAGAAGAATAATAATTGTGGGGACCGGATAGGGTTCGTTGCAGATTATCAGACAAACAGCAAACAGAATGACCCAATTTCCCACATCTACACACACTCACACACACACTCACACACACACACACACACACACACACACACACACTCACACACACACTCACACACACACCACACACACACACACACACACACACACACACACA